>CAUYRH010041841.1:0-18920 GCA_963574655.1 Perodicticus potto | reverse complement strand
AAAAAAAAAGAAAAGAAAAAGCATGTATCCTACTGAGCAGATTCTAAATTATTCCAAATTATTTGAAACTGATAAACATACCCAGTGAGACTAAGTTACCATAGTTCTCCATCATCACATCCCGGTACAAGGTCTTCTGGGTGATGCTGAGATAGTTCCACTCATGACGAGAGAAGTTTATGACCACATCCCTGAAAGTCAGGGACTCCTGAAACACATGTATTAGTGGGAAAATTAAAGATTTAGAAAATGAAGTAGAAGAGATGATGGACTGCATTACTGCAAAAGAACAACATGATCAATGCACAGACTAGAAATCTGTGATGTTCAGGGAGGGGAATGCAGTAAAATGCGTCCTTATTTTTGAAGAAGCATGTGACATGGACAAAACTTTTTGCATGCTCTGGGATGTTTGGCCTCTTTCAGAATGACAGAATAATAATGTTTTCTATTAAATCAAATCATTACTATATGCATAATGCCTGAGATGTCTGCCCCATAACCAATGTGAGTTAACTTAGGAATAGCCTTACTTGAAAGGGAATTTCAAAACCTAATCATGAGACATTTTATTCAACATATAGTATAGAATCTCAATTTTAGAAAAGTAATTTCTGGCTCGGCGCCTGTAACTCAAGTGACTAGAGCACCAGCCACATATACCAGAGCTGGAGGGTTCGAACCCAGCCAGGGCCCGCCAAACAACAATGACAACTACAACCAAAAAACAGCCAGGCACTGTGGCTGGCACCTGTGGTCCCTTGGGAGCCTGAGGTAAGAGGTTCTCTTAAGCCCAAGAGTTTGAGGTTGCTGTGAGCTATGATGTCACAGTCCTCCACCCAGGGCAATAGCTTGAGACTCAAAAAATAAAAAAAAGAAAACTAAGTTCCATAAAATTAATAATTTCTTCAAGCAACAAGTACTTACTTCACTATTCCAGATATTAACATATCTTAACATTAGTTATTTGTATTTGTTTTCATAAAACAAAATTTGTTGGCACATGACATCATGGTTAGTTTTTCTATTTTTAGTAGAGATAGGGTCTTGTTCTAGCTCAGGCTGGTCATTAACTCTGGAGCTCAGGCACTCCACACTCTACTCACCTCTGCCTCCCAGAGAACTAGTATTACAGGAGTGAGCCACCTCGCCCAACCACCACATCATTATTTTATGGTATTTCTCAGAGTATTCTCTCTAAATCCAAAGGACACAATACAACTGTGTATATATACTAGTCACACAAGCATGCAATTTTCCCTTAAACAATGATATTACATCTTTCAATGCCAAATTCCACTTCACCTAGCTGAAAAACTCAATTGTCTGGAAAATTTTAGACTTCTCATGGATGGCCAGATGGAATGGTTATCTCAGACTCACCAAATGACAAAATGACCTGGAATACACATAACTTCAAGGAACTTAACTCCTTTACCCTCTACTGCTGCCAACAGTAAAGCAGGTACCTAGGAGATGTCAAATAATGTGGCCAATAATGATGTGAACACTAGTTTGTTTGCAGTAGGCCACACAGTGAAGATGGCTGAGTGAAGTGGCACACACTCTTACCGAGGACCCTCTCATAGTAGGTAACTTCATGACAACTAATGAAAAGACTCTCATGACCTAAATCAAACATACACATCAACAAGGAGAGAAACACTGACTTACACAGGCCATGGTTTTATACCGACAAGAGCTCATCAGTCCTCAGGGTTTCTCTACCAGAAAAGCACAGAGTCTGGAGAAGCTAGACCTGAAAGAAGAGAAAGTCCTTGAGACCAGCTGAGTTTTGGTGTTCCCCAGGACTATTCAGCTCTACCATTTCAGGTTCTAAACCACCTTCTATCACACACAATTTGGGCAGATTAGGATTCCAGAGAAACTCATTTCCTCCAGACATCTCACCCGACACAGAGTCACAGAGCAGAAACATGTGCACTGAAGCCAGACTTAGAATTGCAGCAGGAAATTTTCTGGCCAATGCACCATTTTGGTGAGGCTGATGGGGACGTAAGATTGGCAGATCTGTCCTTCTCAGCAGATCTATCTCTTTCCATTTCCACCTTTAAGACTAAAAAGAGGACCTACTGTCTATACCAGCACCTGATATTGGAGAAGGACAGCAAGTATTCAGCATTCTTCGTATAGCAAAACTTACTAAATATATAACAGACTGTCACTGTCCTAGACTACAAAGTGGTTACTAAATGTGAAGTTGAGAAAAATATTTAAGGACATGGAAAATACTCTGTAATAATAACAAAAGAAAAATCAGACTGACCAATATTTATTTTTGTAAAATATATAAATATATAGGGTGGCACCTGTGGCTCAGTGGGTAGGGCATTGGCCCCCTATACCAAGGGTGGTGCGTTCAAACCCGGTCCCAGCCAAACTGCAACAAAAAATAGCCGGGCATTGTGGCGGAGACCTGTAGTCCCAGCTGCTCAGGAGGCTGAGGCAAGAGAATCGCCTAAGCCCAGGAGTAGAAGGTAGCAATGAGCTGTGACACCAGGGCACTCTACCAAGGGGTGAGACTCTGTCTCTAAAAAAAAAAAAAAATTGGGCGGCACCTGTGGCTCAGTGAGTAGGTCACTGGTCCCATATGCCAGAGGTGGCGGGTTCAAACCCAGCCCCAGCCAAAAACTGCAAAAAAAAAAAAAAAAAATATATATATATATATATATATGTATATATATAAAATACAGAAAGAACAACAGAGATAATCATAAAACAGGAAATAGAAAAAGAATGAAAATTATTACATATATATATATGTATCTTTTTTTTTTCTGAGACAGAGTCTCACTTTGTCGCCCTTGGTACAGTGCCATGGCATCATAGCCCACAGCAACTTCCAACTCTTGAACACAAGTGATTCTCTTGCCTCAGTCTTCCAAGTAGCTGGACTACAGATGCCTGCCACAATGCCCAGCTATTTTTAGAGACAGGGCCTCGCTTTGGCTCAGGCTGGTCTCGAACCTGTGAGCTCAGGGGAATCCACCCGCCTCGGCCTCCCAGAGTGCTAGGATTACAGGCGGGAGCCACTGTGCCTGGCCTCACTATATTTTTTTGTTTGTTTCTTTCTTTTAGAGACAGAGTCTTGCTCTGTCACCATGCTGGAGTGTAGTGGCATAAGCATAGCTCACTGGAACCTCAAACTTGTGGGCTAAAGTGATCTTCTGGCCTCAGCCTCCCCAATAGCTGGGACTATCAGCCCAGGCCAACATGTCTAATTTTTCTTGCTTTTTGCAGACAGAGGGTCTCAGTATGTTGCCCAGATTAGCATCAGACTCCTGGCCTCACGTCATCCTCCCACTTTGGACTCCCAAAGTTCTGGTATTATAGGTATGAACTATCAGGCCCAGCCAAGTATATATTGATAATGCTTATAGTGTTGGTTTGGTTTGGGTTTTATTATAAATAAATCACTGTGTATTCAGATTTCTTTGGTCAATACACGAAACAACTAACTAAATAAGGCTCAATGAGAAGTAAAATAAAGCATTGGTTGTAAAATTCTAAATAATCAGAATTTGATAATCAACATTGCATTTATTTTTGCCAAGATTTTGCTTTCTGATCATTTCCTTTGTAATTATTGCAAACAAAGGCATATTAACTTGAAATGGGTGTGTATGGTCCAGAATTTGTTAAGGTGAAGATTTCAATAAAATGGTTTTATTGAATGGCTTATCCTCGGTGGTTTCATTTGGATTCCAATACCTTAACTCACTTTATCACTTTTCAGGTATGTTGGAGCTGTGTCCCGAAAATATAGGGCCCTGAGTAATCTCCTCTATGAATCAAGATGGTCTCAATCCAGCTTTAATTCAGGTATTCTTTTTTTTGTTTGAGACAGAGTCTCAGTATGTCACCCTTGATGAAGTGCTGTGCCGACACAACTCGTAGTAACCTCCAACTCTTGGGCTTAAATTATTCTCTTGCCTCAGCCTCCCAAGTAGCTGGGACTACAGGCACCCGCCACGTGCTCGGCTATATATTTTTTTGTTGCAGTTGTCATTGTTGTTTAGCAGGCCCAGGCTGGGTTCAAACCCGCCAGCCCTGGGGTATGTGGCCAGCGCCCTAATGATTGAGCTACAGGCGCCAAGCCTAATTCAGGTATTCCTTTTTTTTTTGAGACAGAGTTTCACTATGTCAACCTCAGTAGAGTGCTGTCGTGTCACAGCTCACAGCAACCTCAAACTCTTGAGCTTAAGCCAGAGGTTCTCAACCTGTGGGTCATAAACTGTATTAAAGGGTCGCGGCATTAGGACGTTGAGAACCACTGGCTTAAGCGATTCTCTTGCCTCTGCCTCCCGAGTAGCTGGGACTACAGGTGCTTGCCACAACTTGGCTGGCTATTTTTTGGTTGTAGTTGTCATTGTTGTTTGGTGGGCCTGGGCACCGGCAACTCTGGTGTATGTGGCTGGCGCTCTAGCCACCTGAGATGCAGGCGCCGAGCTGACCTCAAACTCTTGAGTTCAAGCCATCCTTGTGCCTTAGCCTGAGTAGCTAAGACTACAGGTGCCCACCACATCTGGCTAGTTTCTCAATTTTTAGTAGAGACAGGGTCTCACTTTTTCTCAGGATGGTCTGGAATTCTTGAGCTTAAGAAATGCACCCGCCTAAGGCCAGGTGCAATGGCTCACGCCTACAACCCTGGCACTCTCGGAGGCAGAGGTGGGTGGATTGCCTGAGCTCACTGGTTCAAGACCAGACTGAGCAAGAGCAAGACCCTGCCTCTAAAAATAGCCAGGCCTTGTGGCCAGTGACTATAGTCCCAGCTACTGGGGGAGGAAGGGAGAGGCTGAGGCAAGAGAATCACTGGAGCCCAAGAGTTGAGGTTGCTGTGAGCTATGATGCCACAGCAGTCTACCGAGAACTACAAAAAAACACACCTGCCTTGGCCTTCCAGAATGCTAGGACTACAGACGGGAGCCCACCTGCCCGGCCGATATAAAGAATACTTCCAATTAAAAGTCATTTGAGATCAGAAAGCACTGTAAGAGGCTTTCCCTCTATCTGCATAAACTGGACTCACCTAAGCAAAAAAGCAAAGGCGGCAACTGACTTCCTTTCCTCTCCCACTTATCTCAATATTTGCTAGCAAAAAAAATTAAGAACGAAAGCTGACTAGGCCTAAATCCTTTGAAACGCTATATCTGCCTCTCAGGTTAATTTACAAGTCAATCTGTTTCCCTCCTCTAATCATTCTCCCAAGGGACCATTTGTTTCACAAACACTCCACTTGTCCTCCCTTCGAAAAGGCCTGTATAAAAATATCTGACCATTATTGAGAAATGGGGTGATCACTCTTGTGATTTTCCCCATGCCAGTGCTCTTTGGAAATAAACATTCCTCTTACTGATCTGTCTTAATTGTGAGTAAATATTTCAGCGAACTTTCAGGATAAGGGACAAGTTTCCCCTTACCCCTGCAGTTCACATTTGTTGCTTTTTTTCCTACATAAATCCAAACCAGAATGATCCAGATTCACCTCGAAATACTGAGTACTTTGTTTCTCTTTCCAAGGCTACATGTACTTTATGTACTTTATGTTTCTCTTTCCAAGCTAATTTCATGCATGTAGCAAGAAGGAAGTCTGGTGGATACTAAGTGTGAAAAAAGTTCACTGCAGGTTCTTAAGGTCAGAATTCAGAACCGCCGTACTTCTTAAACATGCAAATGAAACACAAACAACCTCTGGCAGGAAAGCATCCTATTCGTGGAACTGACAAAAATTCTCTACAAGCCCAAATCTTAGACTCTCTAACGTTCTCCTAACCCCAGCTGTACACTTCACTGTAAAATCCAGGCTAAGCAAAGAACGCTGTCAAGTGAGTTTAGCAAGAACCTCCCAGCCTCATATCTGACTGGGTTCCTCATCCTCCACCACCTCCCAAATGAAATCTGATCACTCTGGTTATACTCACCAAGAATCCAGTTAAGTCGGTTTAGCCAGAATCGCCCCTTTCCCCTAGTATTTCCCCTCTGTAAGTTTCTATCCAGGGACCCTCATCCTGTTCCTTGGCTAAACCCACTTGCCCAGGCTGTATTGAGAGTTGAGCCCAACGTCTCTTAACCACCGCAAAATTCCGCCGCAGTGGTCCCTGAGCCTATCACAACAGTCTCGAGTAAAGTCTTCCTTAGCACAACTTTAGCAAGCATAATGAATTCTTAAACTCGGGCTCAAGCAATCCTTCCACCTCAGCTTCCGGAGTGCCGAGACTACAGGTGCCCGCCACAACGCCGGCTAGTTTTTCTGTTTTTAATCGAGATGAGGTCCAGCTCTTGCTGAGGCTGGGAATAATTGTTTAAGACTCTATCATGCCTGCCTTAAGGGCAATTCCTGCTCTGAACGTCCCATCCTGTTTCTTCTCCTTAAAAACTTTCATCTAAGGCTTAACGTCAGACGTCCCACTTGGACAATTTATCTGCGGCCGTTACACTTGGCCGAGAGGGGGGCACAGAAAGCAGCAGGGAACCTGGAGTCACGGACCAGCGACACCATAGAGCCACAGAAACGCACACTCCCGCGACGGACACGCACCCTACGTCAGGGTCGCACAAGGGCAACCACGCGCCTCAGTGTCACAGAGCACCGGGTCTCACGCTGCACGGTCTCCCTCCCCCCGGCGGTCCCCCGCAGCGCCCGCACCCGCGACCCGAGCGCCTCTAGCGCCCCCTCTCGCACCGCCGCCGTCTAGCTCTGCAGGGTTCCCCGCAGCGAGCCACGCCGATGTCTCCCTCAGGCGGGATCGGAGCCCGCGCAGAACGCAAATGGAAATGGAGCGAGAGGTTCGAGTTTTCTCCGTCGCTTGAGTGAAATGCAGTCCAAGATAGAAGACTCAAGACCGCATTTCCCGGCGAGAAACGGATCCCGGGGTCGTACAAACCTAGAAGAAAAGCGGCGGGTGACCACTAGGACCGCCCAAGTCGAGAAGACTTCTGGGACTCGCCGCCCAGCCAGGGCGTGCGCACGCGCACACAGCGCGGAGCCCCCGGCCCCGGGCGCCCGATCCGGCGGCGTCGGGTCTCGGTGCGACCGGAGCGGAGCGGTCTGAGCAGGGGGCTCGGGAACTCTTTCCTGGGGAGGCCTCAGATCTGAGTGTGAAGGCGCACCAGGTAGAGCCCCGAGGACGCTGGATTGGGTGTAAGATCCTCACGGTGGGCGCTCGGCGCCTGTGGTTCAAGCGGCTAAGGCTGTGCCAGCCACCTACACCAGAGCTGGCGGATTCGAATCCAGCCCGGCCTGCCAAAAACAATGACAACTACAACCAAAAAATAGCCAGGTGTTGTGGCGGGCGGCTGTAGTCCCAGCTACTTGGGAGGCTGAGGCAAGAGAATCGCTTAAGCCCAGGAGTTGGAGGTTGCTGTGAGCTGCGACGCCACTGCACTTTACCCAGGGCGACAGCTTGAGGCTCTGTCTCAAAAAAAAAGAAAAAGATCCTCATAGTGGGACTCAGGGACTGTTACTCATAGAGGTAGCGCAGCGCCAGCCACTTTGGTAAAATATAGGATGGTAACTTTTTTTTTTTTCCTCGACGCAGTCTCACTTTGTCGCCCTGGGTAGAGTGCTGTGGCGTCGTCGTAGCTCACAACAACCTCAGTTTCCTGGGCTCAAGGATCCTCCTGCCTCAGCCTCCCGAGTAGCTGGGACTATAGGCGCCCACCATCCGCGGCTAATTTTTCTATTTTAGAAGAGACGGGGTCTTGCTCTTGCTCAGGTTGGTCTCTAACTCCTGAGCTCAAGCGATCCACCTGTCTAGGCCTCCCAGAGTGCTAAGATTACAGGATTGAGTCACCTGTGCCTGGCCGGGGTGGTAACTTTTAATTTTAATACCTAGAGAAAGGCCTAGCTTGTCCCATAAAAAGTGTTAAATGAGTTGACTAACATCAGATGCGAGGGGGAGCGTTTCCATTACATTCTTTCATACATTGTTTTTCATCCTTGAACACATCAAAGAGGGACTGAATAAATTCGGTAAAAAAAAAAATCATCTGAAGAAATATCTTCTCAATATTTTAATTTTTGTTTAGAAGTAAGTTTCTTTCTCTTTTTTCTTTTTTTTTGCAATTAAAATGGCTTTATTCCACCTGGGTGCAGGTAGGGTAGGATTTCCAACCTAGGAGTAAGTTTCTTAAACATAACCAAGGGAAGAAATTTTCTTAAACTTTACATCCTTGATATGGTAATTATTTGAAAATTTTGATTGTTACTTGTAACTATACAAAACATCTGAATGGTTAAAAAAAGGAATAAATTTGTAAAACTTTAGATAAATGAATTTGGGTGAAAATATTTATAACAAGTAAAATGGACAAATTGATAATATTTTTTTTCTGGATTACTACAAAGGCACATACAATTAGGTTACATTGTTCTCTTTTGTAAACTCTTGAACTGTAGTGGAGTCCTTCACCCATGAGGTATTCCATGTGTACCCCTACATTTACTGTTTAGGTGGAGATTACCAAAGATAAGAATCTTAATTTACTGTCTCTTTGGTTGAAAATATTGGTCAGTACCCTAAAAGGCAAAGGAACAAAGACTAAAACTTCACCATTCACAAATATAGTTGAAAACCTATTAAAGTTACACCCAAAGAACTTGACCATTTATCTTTTTTCTTAATTAAGTTCTTGGATTTGTTGCTCTGAATCTCTTGAGTAATCCCTCTAGAGTACCACACCCCAGTGGATACATACATAGTTCACATAGATCAATGGATGAAATTGAGTCCAGAAATGAACTTCACATATACAGTAAATTGATTTTCAATAAAGGTACCAAGGCAATTTAAGGAAGGGAAGAATTGTCTTTTCAACAAAGACTGAACAACTAAATGTCCATGTGGGAAAGACTGAATTGGGATCTCTACCTCTCACCATACACAAAATCAGTTCAAAATGGACAAACGCACCTAAGTTTAAGAATTAAAACAATAGAGGAGAGCCAGACCTTTGCAGGCAGAGATGCCAGAAAGCCCCTTCCACTGAAAACCATTAAAACTCCCCACATGTCATCATGCCAAGCAATCAAACCCATCAAAGTTAGCAACAATGTTTAAAAAAAATTTTTTTTTTTTTTTTTGTCTTTAACAATACTTACACATCTGAACTCTCCCCCTTTCACCCCTACCCATTTTGGGGATGAAGGAAATGAAAAGAAGCAATTAGATAGTTGTCCAAAGCCCTAGAAGGCCTGGCCTAGAAGAGTGTATGCATGCACATATACATACATATGTGGGAGGAGAGTACCTGTTTTGCAGGTGTTTTTCTGAGTTTTTTCTACCAACCAAAGCTGAACTGGCCAAAACTCTGTCTCCCACCACCACCCAAGAACATCCTTCTCCAAATGGTTTTCAAAGCGTATTGGTTCGGTTTAAGTAGAAAGCAGGCTATCTGGCTTGAAGAATGCCAATAAATATCCGAAACAAAACAAAAAGTAGGGAAGAGGCCATAAATAAGAGATACTGAAAAAAAAGAATTAAAACAATAGAATATTTAGAAGGAAATATAGGCATAAATCCTCTGGACTCTATGATCAAGAATTGTTTCTTAAATATGACACCAAAATTACAACACCATCACAAAAAGAACTTGAATATAATTGAATTTTAAAACTTTGTGCATCAAATACACCATGAAGAGGCTCAGTGCCTGTAGCTCAAGCAGCTAAGGCACCAACCACATATACCAGAGCCGGGGGTAGGGGGAGGTTTGAATCCAGCCCAGGCCTGCCAAACAACAATGACAACTACAACCAAACAATAGCCGGGCGTTGTGGCGGGCACCTGTAGTCCCAGCTACTTGGGGAGCAGAGGCAAGAGAATCACTTAAGCCCTGGAGTTGGAGGTTGCTGTGAGCTGTGATGCCACAGCATTCTACCAAGGGCAACAGCTTGAGACTCTGTCTCAAAAACAAACAAAAAAACAACAACACCATGAAGAGAAGGCAACCCGAATAAAGAAAATTTTGGTAAGAAATACTTCTGATATGAAATTTGTATCTGGAGTATATAAAGAAGTCTTGGTGGCACCTGTGGCTCAAAGGAGTAGGGTACCAGCCCCATGTGCTGGAGGTGGTCAGTTCTAACCCAGCCCTGGCCAAAATACTGCAAAAAAAAAAAAAAAAAAAAAAGAAGTCTTGCCACTCAATGATAAAAAGACAACTCAATTTTAACTGAATTTTTTCTCAAACAAAAGCATTTTCATGACTACTAAATACTTGAAAACACGTTCAACATTTTAATTCTTTTTTTCTTTTTGCAGTTTTTGGCCAGGGCCGGGTTTGAACCCACCACCTCCAGTATATGGGGCCAGCGCCCTACTCCTTTGAGCCACAGGCACTGCCCAACATTTTTATTTTTTTTAAACCAAATCTCACTCTGTTGTCCTTGGTAGAGTACAGTGGGATCATCACAGCAACCTCAAACTCCTGGGCTCAAGTGAGCCTCCTGCCTTTGCCTCCTGAGTAGCTGGAACTATAGGCATGTGCCACCACACTGGCTAATTTGTCTATTGTTAGTAGAGACACCGGGGCCTAGCTCTTGCTCAGGCTGGTTGGTCACTATATTTAGTCATCAAAGATATACAACCTCAAACCCCAGTGAGATACCACCTCACTACTCTAGGATAGCTAGAATAAGACAATGACAAATGTTGGCTAGGATTTGGAAAAATAGGAACCTACAGATGTTGATGGTGGGACTGGACAATGGTGCCCTTGCTTTGGAAAATAGTCTGGCAGTTCCTTAGAAGGATACAGAGTTAACACATGACCCAGCAATTTTAGGCCTAGGCATATTCTCAAGAGAAATGAAAACATATGTCTCCAAAAAGCTTTTATATAAATATTTATAGCAGTATCATTCGTATAATCCCGGATCTAGCAACAAACCAATTGTTCCACATCTCATAAATGGATAAATAAATGTGGTATATACATACAATGGTGGAATATTATGTGGTAATGTGAAGAAATAGAGGGCTGATACATACTACAACATAGATCAACCTTGAAAACATTATGCCAAGTGCTTGAAGCCAGTACCTGTGACCCCACATCTATGATTCATTTTATTTTTTATTTGTTTATTTTTTCAGAAAGTCTCATTTGTTGCCCTTAGTAGAGTGCTGTGGCTCACAGCTCACAGTAACCTCAAACTCTTGGGCTCAAGTGATTCTCTTGCCTCACCCTCCTATGTAGCTGAGACTACAGGCACCACCACAACACCCGGGTTTTAGAGATGGGGTCTCATTCTGGCCTCGAACTGGTGAGCTGAGGCAATCCACCAGCCTTGGCCTCCCAGAGTACTAGGAATACAAGCCTGAGCCACTGTGCCCAGCCTTATGATTCATTTTATATGAAACTTCTTTTCCTATGAAATTTCCAATGTGGGCTCATGTAAAGAGACAAAATAGTTGTCTAAATTTAAGGGTGAAAGGGAAGATTGGGATGCCCAAGGGTGTGGGCTTTCATGCTGGCATAAAGAAAATGTGAAATTCATTGTATTGATGGTTTCACAACATTGTGACTACACTAAACTATCCATTTAAAGACGTGAATTAAATGGTATGTGATCATTATTATTATTATTATTATTTTGAGACAGAATCTTCCTCGGTCACCTTCATTAGAGTGCCAAGGTGTCATAGCTAACGGCAACCTCAAAACTCTTGGGCTCAATCGACCTTGCCTCAGACTCCTGAGTAGCTGGGACTACAGGCCCGGGTCACCAGGCTTGGCTAGTTTTTCTAATTTTTGTAGAGACAGTCTTGCTCTTGCTCAGGGTGGTCTCCAACTCCTGAACTCAAGGGATCCTTCCGTCTTGGCCTCCCCCAGAGTGCTAAGATTACAGGTGTAATCAAGCCTGGCCTAAAATTCTTTACATTATTATTGTTATTATTATTATTATTTGAGACAGAGCCTCAAACTATCACCCTGGGTAGAGTGCTATGGCACCACAGCTCACAGCAACCTCCAACTCCTGGGCTCAAGCGATTCTCCTGCCTCTACCTCCCAAGTAGCTAGGATTACAGGCGCCTGCCACAATGCCCAGCTATTTTTTGGCTGTGGCCGTCATTGTTTGGTGGGCCCAGGCTGGATTTGAACCCGCCAGCTCAGGTATATGTGGCTGGCACCTTAGCTGCTTGAGCCACAGGCGCCAAGCCAAATTCTTTACATTAGTAAGAACATTGGTATATAACTATTAATATTACTGTGCATGCCGGGAGCGGTGGCTCACACCTGGTACTCTGGGAGGCCAACGCCAGTGAGTTGCTTGAGCTCAGGAGTTCAGAGAGCAGCCTGAGCAAGAGCAAGACCCCGTCTCTTAAAAAAAAATTGCTGGTCTCCAGGCAGCTGTAGTCCTAGCTACTTGGGAGGCTGAGGCAAGGGAATCGCTTGAGCCCAAGAGTTTGAGGTTGCTGTGAGCTATGATGCCATGGCACTCTACCAAGGGTGTCAGAGTGAGACTATCTCAAAAAAAATAAAAACTAAAAATTACTGTGTATCACAGTACAATACAAAGTAAATCTATATAGGAAAAAAATTCAGAACAAAATTTTGTATCCACAAACAGATTAGAATAAGAATTCACTCTTATCCTATTACATGTGAAGGTATATTGAATAAGAATGTTAATAAATCATTCCATTTATGATGTAATCAAATGGAGAATCTCATCCCTACTCTCCATTTTCTTATTTTATATACCTTTAGATTAACTTAAATTCTCCATTTCCGGCTCGGTGCCTGTGGCTCAACGGGCTAAGGCGCCAGCCACGTACACCTGAGCTGGCGGGTTCGAATCCAGCCCGGGCCTGCCAAACAACAATGATGGCTGCAACCAAATAAATAAATAAATAAATAAATAAATAAATTCTCCATTTCCACTACAAAATATATTGAGTGAGGCCATTTTACTCGTGAACATTCTGATACAGTAACTACTGTAAAAATGCACTGTATCTATATCACATCATCTATATTGGTTCCTGACATAAATTTGTTTAATCAAGTTGCTGACTCAGCATCCATTTTTAGGCTCAACATAAATTTTTTTTTTTTGAGACAGAGTCTCACTTTGTTGCCCCAGACTATAGTGCCTGTGGCCTCATAGCTCACAGCAACCTCTAACTCTTGGCCTCAAACAATCCTCTTGCCTCAGCTTCCTGAATAGCTGGGACTATAGGCATCCACAATACCTGGTTATTTTTTAGAGACAGGGGTCTGACTCTTGGTCAGGCTGGTCTTGAACTCCTAAGCTCAAGCAATTCACCTGCCTCAGCCTCCTGGAGTGCTAGGATTACAGGTATGAGCCACTATGTACACCTACATAAATTGTTTATAATGCCTAGTCTTACCCTGTCACTTTTGGCATAGTTAAAACTTCCACTCCTTATGTGGTTGTAACAATATTTCTTGATTCTTTTTTTTTTTTCTTTTGAGACAGAGAGTCTCAAGCTGTCGCCCTGGGTAGAGTGCCGTGGTGTCACAGCTCACAGCAACCTCCAACTCTTGGGCTTAAGGGATTCTCTTGCTTCAGCCTCTCAAGTAGTTGGGACTACAGGTGCCTGCCACAACACCTGGCTATTTTTTGTTGTTGCAGTTGTCATCGTTGTTTAGCTGGCCGGGGCGGGGTTCAAACCTGCCAGCCTTGGTGTATGTGGCCAATGCCGTAACCATTGTGCTATAAGCGACAAGCCAACAATGCATTTTGATTCTTCAACATCTTATACGTGAATCAACATACCCACAGTTGCTGACAATGATAAAACTTAATGGTCAATGCCAGAATTGTGTAAATTAGTTTTCTCTTTACTCTGAAGTTTTCTTTCCTTCTTTTTTTTTTTTTTTTTTTTTTTGAGATGGACTCTCACTCTGTCGCCCTGGGTAGTGGGCCCAAGTAATCTTCTTGCCTCAGCCTCCCAAATAGCTGGGACTACAGATGCCTGCCACATGCTTGGCTATTTTTAAAGTTGGGGTGTTGTTCTTGCTTAAGTTGGTCTCCAATTCCTGAGTTCAGGCAATCCACCCACCTGGGCCTCCCCCAGAGTGCCTGAATTATAGGCCTACAAATCAACTACTTTTAAAAGGTATTTTTTCAACTGCCTGTATTTTTTAAAACATTATAATTTTTTGCATATTGTTTCTACTTTAACAGACTTAAGATGCTTTGAAATTGGCTCAGCACCTGTGGCTCAACGGGCTAAGGCACACGTTCGAATCCAGCCCAGGCCCGCCAAACAACAATGATGGCTGCAACTAAAAACTGGCCGGGTGTTATGGCGGGCATCTGTAGTCCCAGCTACTTGGGAGGTGGAGGCAAGAGACTCGCTTGAGCCCAAGAATTGGAGGTTGCTGTGAGCTGTGATGCCACAGCACTCTATCCAGAGTGACAGCTTGAGGCTCTGTCTCAAATAAAAAAAAAAAAGATGCTTTGAAATCTCTGATAAAGATTTTTGATTTTTAATACATACTTAAAAGTCCTTAATTAATTTGCAAGTAAAAATCTAATATTCTCTGTTATCTGTGTGAATGCTGTAGGTATTCAGAACATTCCAGAATATTCTTTTTTTTTTTTTTTTTTTGTGACAGAGCCTCAAGCTGTCGCCCTGGGTAGAGTGCCACGGCATCACAGCTCACAGCAACCTCCAACTCCTGGGCTCAAGCGATTCTCCTGCCTCTGCCTCCCAAGTAGCTGGGACTAC
Source organism: Perodicticus potto (assembly GCA_963574655.1). NCBI lineage: Eukaryota > Metazoa > Chordata > Mammalia > Primates > Lorisidae > Perodicticus > Perodicticus potto. The sequence goes on along the minus strand of CAUYRH010041841.1, from coordinate 4,194 downwards.
AGGTGCCCACCACAACGCCTGGCTATTTTTAGGTTGCAGCCATCATTGTTGTTTGGTGGGCCAGGCTGAATTTGAACCCACCAGCTCAGGTGTATGTGTCTGGTGCCTTAGCTGCTTGAGCCACAGGCGCCGAGCCCAGAATATTCTTATCCAATAAAAAGTTTTGTGATAATGGAAAGACTGTATACAGTAGTCCCTCCCCTTATCTGTGGGAGATATGTTCCAAAATCCTCAGTGGATGACTGAAACCACAGACAGTACTCAAACTTATGTTGTACACTAACTGTGTTTTTCCCACATATACATACCTACGATAAAACTTAATTTTTAAATTAGGCACAGTAAGAGATTAACAGCAACAATAATAAAATAGAATAATTATAACAATACGTTGTAATTAAAGTTATGTGAATGTAGTTTTTCTCTCTCTCTTAAAATATCTTCTCACCCTTCTTCTCATTGACCATGGATAAATGAACCTGTGGGTAAAAAGGGGGCTACCATATCTGTAAAGTACAGTAAACACAGTCTGGTAGAACAGAACAGTTGATTCTGCTAGTACCACGAATGAATTCAGTTTTACAAAAATTTTTTTTTTGAGACAGAGTCACTCTGGCACACTGGGTAGAGTGCTATGGCGTCATCATAGCTCACAGCAACCTGAAATGCTTGGCCTCAAGCAATTCTCTTGCCTTAGCCTCCCAAGTAGCTGGGACTACAGGAGCCCGCCACAACACCCAGCTACTTTTTCTATTTTTAGTAGAGATGGTGTCTCACTTGTGCTCAGGCTGGTCTCAAACACCTGAGTTCAGGCAATCCTCCCATTTGGGCCTCCCAAAGGACTAGGATTACAGGTGTGTGCCAGCCTTTTTTTTTTGAGAGATGGTCTTGCATCATTATAGCTCACTGTAACCTCAACCTTCTGAACTCTCAATTTTACATTGTACTGAATTTAAATTATTATCGTTATTTTATTTTTTTAAAACAAGCTCTGGCAAGTTTTACTAAAGAAAAAAAAATATGCACGATTACATTTCCCTTGTCTGTTCTGGCATGCGTCTAACGATATCAGAGTCACCTGGATAGGTGATGGACAGTGTGCACAGTCTGTAGTATTTTCCACATGCTGTGCTCAGTTCAATTTTATTGCCACTGTTGTGATGAACATTGGTTTGGCTAACATGGCATAGTGCTCTGTTTCAGATTTCTGCAAAGCTGGTCAGTGGTTGGCAAGGATGGCCAAAATAATTTTGCCTTGCCCAATCACCTTCAGGGTCTGCTTATACCCCAGCAAATATTTTCCACTTTTCATAACGAGTTGGAGCCTCAAGTGAATAGATTCTAGCAAGTTTTTTATCTTCTCTCTGGCCACCACCTTCCTACTTTAGGTGCAGGATGGTCCCCAACCAAGACCAGCTGCCACGGTGTCCAGGGAGCAAGAAAGGAAGGAGTTCCACAGAGGCCCAATTTAAATTATTAATAATTTAAAATTGCCACATGCAGCTGGTGGCTAGTGTATCTCTGACAGTACAGATCTAGAGAAACGTTAACTGCTTAATGTTTAATGAAATGCTAATTATTTGACAAATCATAACTTTAAGCATAAGCCAACAGAGTAAAAGTATCACTGGACATTTCTTACCCTATATCAAAACTCATCTTCACACATTAAACAATCTGTCACGTTATCATTAAAGCTGCTGCTAAGTATCCCAACATGTCTAAGCCGCCAAGAGCATTTTACATTCTTGTAGAAAAGATTTGAGCTGCAAAGAATACATGGTATTTGATTTGATTTTGACTGAGGGGGTCACGTAGGGATGCTTTTATTCGTAACAGAGAGGTACTACCAAGATGTGTGGTGCTCAAAGGAATTGTATGTGGGTCATGTACTAAGTTTAATATGTTGCGTCCAAACAAAGTAGAAAAGCAAATACAGAGTATCAGATGAATTTGGAAAAGTGGTTAACAATCTAATAGTAAAACCATAAGAAGGAAAACAAAATAAATAATAAACAGGACCATATGAGTTTAAAGGTAAGATTTATCTAACTTTTAATGAACAAATGTCAGTAACAAAAAATTAAGAATGTTATATTCTTTTTTTTTGAGACAGTCTTATATGTCACCCTCGGTCGAGTGCTGTGGGATCACAGCTCACAGCAACCTCAAACTCTTGGGCTTAGATGATTCTCCTGACTCAGCCTCCCAAGTAGCTTGGACCACAGGTGCCTGCCATAATGCCCAGCTATTTTTTGGTTGCAGCTGTCATTATTGTTTAACAGGCCTGGGCTAGGCTTGAACCTGCCAGCCCTGGTGTATGTGGCCAGCACCCCAACCACTGAGCTATGGGCACCAAGCTATAATTCTGCATATTAATATACGTCAATATAAATATCAGGGGTTTTTTTTTTTTTTTTAGAGACAGTCTCACTTTATTGCCTTCGGTAGAGTGCTGTGGCATCACACAGCTCACAGCGACCTCCAACTCCTGGGCTTAGGCGATTCTTTTGCCTCAGCCTCCAGAGCAGCTGGGACTACAGGCACCGGCCACAACGCCCGGCTATTTTTCTGTTTTTGCAGTTCGGCTTACGCCAGGTTTGAACCCACCACCTTCAGTATATGGGGCCGGCGCCCTACTCAATGAGCCACAGGCACCACCCTAAATATCAGTTTTGAATACGTGCACAAAAATCCTGAGTAAAATATTCCCAAGAAAAATTGAACAGCTTATCAAAACAATAATATACTATGACAGAGCATATTATATTCTAGAAATGGTTTAAAACAAGAAATCAGCATAAATTATAACATTAACATACCTTTTTTTTTTAGACAGAGCCTCACTATGTCACCCTGGATAGAGTGCTGTGGCATCACAGCTCACAGTAACCTGAAACTCTTGGGCTTAAGTGATTCTCTTGCCTCAGCCTCCCAAGTAGCTGGGACTACTGGCGCCCACCACAACGTTGGCCTAGCTAGTTTTTTGTTGTACTTGTCATTGTTTTTAGCTGGCCCAGACCGGGTTCAAACCTGCCAGCCCTGATGTATGTGGGCTGGCACCCTACCAACTGAGCTACGGGGTGCTGAGCCTAATATTAACATATCAAAGGACAATATATGAACAAAAGATATGCCATTTGAAAAGAATAAGAAATTATATCTAATGAGAGAATATACAGGAAAGCAAATATTAGCTTAATGGTAAAATGTTATACTGATTTCCATAAATTGGATAAAATGCTGAGATGCTATTATCCCAGCACTCAACATAATCATATTAATTTTAATAAAAGTGAAGAAATGATAATTATTTGAAAAGAAAATTTCCAGTCTATTAAAAGCATAAATAAATTAGCAGTTTATGGGGGGAAACTCGCCTAATGTGCATGATGCAATGGTACATTTCAAAACTATTAAGAGATGAGTATAATTGTGATGGATGTGTTACTTGGTTCAATGTAAGCATTTTACATTGTATATCAAAGCAGTACCCTGAACCCCATAAGTGCATCAATGTACAAATTATGATTTAATAACAATTAATAATAAAAAAACCTTTAAAAAAGAGAAAAAAAATCAAATAAAATTATGAGATACAATTTAAAAAAATTACCACTTCATGGTTGGACTGAAAATGGCAACATCCAATTATAATAGGATGATATGAATGGGAGGGATACAATTAGTACAAGAGACATCATGAAGGTACTTTAAAAAGTAACTATCCCATGGCTCAGCATCGGTAGTTCAGTGGTTACAGCACCAGCCACAAACACTGAGGGTGGCGGGTTCAAACCCAGCCCGGGCAAGCTAAGCAACAATGATTACTGCAACCGAAAAATAGCCAAGCGCTACTTGGGAGGCTGAGGCAAGAGAATCACTTAAACCCAAGAGTTGGAGTTGCTGTGAGCTGTGACAGCACTCCACTCTACCGAGGGCAACACTGTGACATTCTGTCTCAAAAAAAAAAGTAACTATCCATACCAGGCTCAGTGACTCACACCTGTAATCCTAGCACTCTGGAAGTCCGAGGCAGGTGGATCACCTGAACTCAGGAGTTTGAGACCTGGCTAAACAAGAGAGAGAGACCCTGTCTCTACTAAAAATAGAAAAACTGGCTAGGTGTCGTGGTGGGTTCCTATAGTCCCAGCTACTCGGGAGGCTGAGGCAGGACAATTGCTCCACCCCAAG
>CAUYRH010041836.1:0-13483 GCA_963574655.1 Perodicticus potto | reverse complement strand
TCTCAAAGCTACAGATGCTGGCCCAGATGGGGAGAGAGGGGAACACTTTTACACTGCTGTTGGGACTGCAAATTAATACAATCTTTTTGAAAAGAAGTATGGAAAATCCTCAAAGAACTGAAATTAGATCTCTCATTTGATCCTGCAATCCCATTACCCATCCCATCTACTCAGAAGAAAAAACATCATTTTATCATAGGGGTATTTGCACTAGGCTATATTTCAGCTCAATTTACAATCACCAAAATGTGGAAACAACCTAAATGCCCATTAATCCATGAATGGATTAAGAAAGTGTGGCATACATATACCATGGAATACTATTCAGCCATTAACAAGATGACACTTTATTGACTTTATCTTTTGTACTAACCTGGATGGAGTTGAAACACATTCTTCTTAGTATCACAAGAATGGAGGAGCAAGAATTCACTGTACTCAGTACTAGTGTGAAGCCTGGAGATGATTTAATATATGCCCACATAAAAGAAAAACTCAGATCAATTTAAGGTGAGGGGTGGAGGAGTGAGGGAGCGGGGGAAAGGGGAGGAAGGATGGGGGAAGGGTGTGCTCCCACTTAATGGGCACAATGTTAGGGGGTATGGCACAGCTCTTGGGGGCAGGACACAAATATAAGGACTCTAACTAAAAAATGCAAACATTGTAATCTAATTCTTCGTACTCTCAAATTAATAAAAATAGAATTAGAAACAATAAAAAAACAAAGAAAAATGCTCATTAGTTACCGTCTTAGTATTCTACCCCTTGCTCCCCAAAATTCATGTCCTCTCACAAACAAATACATTCATTCCAACACCGTAGCCCCAAGTCTTGACTAATTCCAGTATGAAGAATAAAACTTAAGAGTACAGAGTCTGATCTGTGAGCCTATGAAATCAAAACTAGTTACCTACCTTTAAGAATCTCCGGCTCCCTCCCTGGGAAAGTCTCTGCCTGGGACCTCAATCTGTTGATACATCCTTTGAAATCTACGTAGAAGGTGCCATGCCTCCATACCTCTTGCATTCTGTGGGCCTGCAGAGACCATATGTATGTCTCTAAGGTTGTCTTCGACCTTTTGGAATGGTGGCACAACTTACACCTGTGGCTGCTTGAGCCACAGCTGGGGCAGCTGCCTAATAGCTGCACTGGAGGATAGGGAACAAAGTCCTGGGACAGTCCTGGGCAGTGTGCCTATGGAGAATCCCTCAGGTTTGTCTCTTGAAAACATTCTTCCCTCCTAGGCCTTTGGACATGAAAGATTTCTGAAATGTCTTTGGGGCCTTTCTTCCACTGTCTTGAGGACAGCACCTGGCTCTTTTTATCCATCGTTTTCATCTTTTTAATCTTTTTAGCAAATGATTTCTGGGCTACCCAGTTAGTTTCCTCTCCTGAACACATTTACATCACTCTTTACATGACCAGGATGAGAGTTTTTCAAATCTTTCTGGTCTTCTTTCCTTGTAATTATAAATTATGTTTTTAATTTATTTCTTTCCTCCTGAATGTCAGCATAAACACCGAAATGTAGCCATGCAGCTCCTTCCATATTTTGCTTAGAAATTTCTTCTGCAGATACCCTAGTTCATCACACTTAAGTCTAGACTTCCACATAGCCATTGAGCATAGACAAAGTTCAACTAAGTTCTTTGTCAACTTATAAAAAGGATGACCTTCCAATAACTTTGTTTCTCAGTTCCATCTGAAACCTCATTAGAATGGCCTTTATGGTCCATATTTCTGTCAGCATTCTGGTCACAATGAGTCAACCAAACTCTAAGGAGTTCCAAACTTTACCTAGTGTTCTTGCCTTCTAAGCTCTGATAAGAATCTACACTTTTTATAGCCTCATCCTCCAAATTCTTCTACACTCTACCCATTACCTGGTTCCAAAGCTGCTTCTACATTTTTACTTGTTTGTTAGTAGTAACACACCACTTCTTGGTACCAATTTTCTACTGTAGCATTTTCTATTGCTTATAACAGAATACCTGGCAATGGATAATTTATAAAGAAAATAAATTTATTTCTTATATTTATGGAGGCTGATAAGTCCAACATCAAGGAACTGCATCTGGTGAGTGCCTTCTTGCTGGTGGGGACTCTCTGAAGAGTCCCCACAGTGTGGGGCACCACATGATGAGTGGGTGCTGAGCATGTGAGCTCAGATCCCTCTTCCTCTTCTTACAAGGCCACCAGGCCCATTCCCATGATAATGTATTAATCCATTAACCTACTCATCTGATAATCTTTAAATGGATTAATCTCTTTATGAGAATAGAGCCCTCATGACCCTAGTCACCTCCTAAAGGTTTAAAGGCCCCACCGCACAATCCTGCCACATTGGGAACTAAGTTTCGACATGAGGTTTCGAGAGGAGCAACATTCAAGCCATAGAAAAAAATAATTTTCTGTGTGTTTATGAAAAGGGAGAAAGACACAAAGCAAATGTGAAGTGGGAAACTTGGGTGAATGGCATATGGAAACTTGTTCTATATAACTCCTGTAACTTTTCACCAAGTCTGAAAATATTTCAAAATAAATTAAAAAAAAGTTTTAGTGGCTAAAAAGTTTTAAAGTCAAATATCCAAAAACACTGATAACATCCAGAGTTAGTGAGGGTTTGAGAAAAAATGGTATGTATGGTATATAATAGCATATAGCCCTTATACATGGATAGGGAAAACATAAAAAAAAATAGTTAAAATTTTTTGAAGGACAATTTAAAAGTGTATATTCCTTAACTCAAAGGTTCCATTCTTAGGAATCTTTCCTACAAAAATATTTGTGCTAAAACTCTAAAAATACTAGGAGAGAGTGTGGGGAAACACTTGAGGAAATTGGCCTGGGAGAATATTTTATGAGGAGGAAGCCCCTGGCAACTGAAGCAGAACTAAAAATGTATTACTGGGATCTGATCAAAATAAAAAGCTTCTGCACAGACAAGAACACAGTAAGCAAAGCAAGCAGATAGCTCTCAGAATGGGAGAAGATATTTGCAAGTTATGTTTCTTACAAAGGTCTGCTAACTAGAATCCAGAGGGAACTCAAACTAATTAATAAGAAAAGAAGAAATAACCCCATTTCATTGCGGGCAAGAGATGTGAACAGAAGCTTCTCTGAAGAAGACAGGCTCAAGGCCTAGGCACACATGAAAAAATGCTCATCATCCTTAATCATCAGAGAAATGCAAATAAAAACCACTTTGAGATATTATCTAACTCCAGTAAGATTAGCCCACATCACAAAATCCCAAAACTACAGATGTTGGTGTAGATGTAGAGAGAAGGGAACACATCTACAGTGCTTGTGGGAATGCCAACTAATATGTCCTTTTTGGAAAGAAGTTTGGAGAACACTTAGGGGTCTAAAAGTAGGCCTGCCATTTGATCCTGCAATTCCTCTACTAGGTATATACCCAGATGACCAAAAATCATTTTAAAACAAAGATATTTGCACCAGAATGTTTATTGCAGCCCAATTCATAACTGCCAAGTCATGGAAGCAGCCTAAATGCCCATCAACCCATGAATGGATTAATAACTGTGGTATATGGATACCATGGAATATTATGCAGTCATAAAAAGATGGATACTTTACCTCTTTTATGTTTACATGGATGTAGCTGGAACATATTCTTCTTAGGAAAGTATCTCAGGAATGGAAGAAAAAACATCCAATGTACTCAGTACTATTGTGAAACCAATATATAATCACCTACACTTTCATATGAATGATAAAACACAACTATAGCCCAGAATGAAGGAGAGAATAGGAAGGGGAGGGGGGGGTAGGGGGTGACCAGGGGGAGGGATGGTAATCAGTGGGACCTAACCTATTGTGCATGTTGCAAGGGTACATGTCAAATTTTTTAAGAGTAGAGTATAAATGTCTTAACAGAACAAATTAAATAAGTGAGGTGAAGGCTTTTTTAACCAGTTTGATGTAAGCATTCCAAATTGTATTTAAAATCAGAACATTTTACCGCATAAATGCAGTAATGTACACAGTTATGATTTAATTAAAAACCCAAATCTGGTGTATGTATACTATGGAATATTATACTGCCATAAAAGATGGAAACTTTACAACTTTTATGTTTACCTGGGTGCAGCTGGAACATATTCTTCTCGGTAAAATATCTCAAGAATGGAAGAAAAAATATCCAATGTAGTCCATACTATTATGAAACCCATATATAATCACCTACACTTTCATATGAATAATAAAACACAACTATAGTCCAGAAAGAAGGAAGAAAAAAGGAGGGGAAAAGGGAGACCCAGAGGAAGGAAAGTATTTGGTGGGACCTCAGCTAATGTGCACGATACAAGGATACATGTCAAAACTATTAAGAGTAGAGTATAAATGTTTTAACACAACAAATAAGTGAGGTGAAGTTTATGTTAACAAGTTTGATGTAAGCATTCCAAATTGCATATAAAATCAGCACATTGTACCCCATAAATGCATCAATATACAGTTCATAATTTATTTATTTATTTTTTTACCTCTTAAAAAAGTTTTTATAAATGGAAGGATGACATTGTTTTATCATATACAATGTGATGTTTTGAAGTACACATACGCTGTGGAATGGTTAAATCTGGTTAATTAACAAGAAGGGATTCTTTCACAGAGTTGTCACTTTTGTGGTAAGGGCACATCACACCCCTTCTCTTTAGATGTTTTAAGAATACATTGTGTTATTGTTGACTTTAGTCATCTTTGTGTACAAGAGATCTCTTGACATTTCTTTTTTGGTATATAACCATAATGATGTATCCTTTGGCTGACTTCTCTCCATTCCTCCTCCTCTCTAACCACCCCACCTCCAGCAACCACACGTTACTCCCCACCTCAACCTGATCAACCTTGTTCCTTCCATGTATGAGCAAGACCAGGCGCTATTTGTCTTTCTGTGCCTCACTGATTTTGATTTGCATGTCTTCTGGGGTCATTCATGTTTTCACAAATGACAGGATTTTGTTGTTGTTTATGGCTTAATACTATTCTTCTGTGCATATACGTCACATTTCCTTTAAACATTCATCCACTAATGGACACATTGCACCAATGTACACAATTATGATTTAATAAAAATGAAAAAAAAAAAAAGAAAAACAGTATGTAGAAGAGCTATCTGCACTGCCTGTTCACTGCAGTACTCTTCACAATGGCTATGCCAGATATAGGATCAACTACAGTTCATAATTTAATAAAAAGAAATATTTGTGCAAGTTTACCAGCATGCATGCACAAATATCCTTATCAAAGAATTATAGGAATAGCAAAACAAATGGAGACAATTTCATCAATAGAGAAATTATTAAATACTATGCAGTAACCAAAAAGAATCAACTAGATTTATCTGCATAATGTGACATGGATAGATATTTGGTTATGATGTTCAGTGAAACATGAGATTGATAAATGATAAAAATAAGGTTATAAAGAGTAGGTATAGTAGTATCTTTCAAAAACCTAATATCTACACCACTTTGGTAATTTAAAAATACATTAAAAAGAAAATGTTTACCCAGGGAATATTTGATAGGTACAAAGTTCCACATATATTTATTATTCCAACTGCACAAATTATATACCTCAAATTTTCTATGATCTTTTTTTTAGTTTATTGCATGAATCATAGCTTGAAAATATTTTTGATAAAACTATTCCCTTATTATTATTGCATTTTGCTTTGTATTTCTAATATATTTTGTTCTTTATTAATTAAAACTACACTCTAGACTAGACTTTCTTATTATAGACTAATATAGTTCAGATAACTATGCTCTCCAAATCTCGTGTTGAAATTTGATTCCCCCAATTGGGGGTGAGGCCTAGTGGGAGACGTTTTGGTCATGGGTGTGGTCCCTCATGGATGTCTTGGTGCCTTCATCCTGGTAATAACTGAGTTCCCAGCTGGCACGGAGGATCATGCCTGTAATCTTAGCATTCTGAGATGCCAAGGCAGATGAACTTCTTGAGATTGAAAGTTCAAGACCAACCTGAGCAAGAGTGAGACCCTGTCTCTACTAAAAATAGGAAAACTAGTTGGACATTGCAGCTGTAGTCTCAGCTACTTGGGAGACTGAGGCAAAAGGATAGTTTGAGTCCAACTGTTTGAGATTGCTGTGAGCTATGATGTCATGGTACTCTACCTAGGAAAACAGAGTGAGACTCTGTCTCAAAAACTAAAGGAAAATAAGTGTGTTCCCATGAGAAATGATTATTTAAAAGAGCCTGACACTTCCCTTTCCTCCATCTCTTGCTTTCATTTTTGCCATGTGATACACTGGCTCCCCTTAGCCTCTTGCCATGAGTAAACGCAGTCTGAGGCCATCACCAGAAGCAGATACTGGTGCCATGCTTAACATTTTGCAGAACCATGAGCCAAATAAACCTTATAAACCTCTTTTTTCTTTATAAATACTCTGCCTCAGGCATTCCTTTGTGGAAACACAAAAATGAAGTAAGACATAGGCTATGTCTTTTAAAATTTTATTATGATCCTTTATTCCTTGTGATACTCTTTGCTTTGAATTCTACTTCATTTGACATTCCTATAGTCACATCTATTATTTTTTGTTTATGTTTGTTTAGAATTTACTTTGACCATCCTTGTCTTTGTAATCTTCCTATATCATTTTGTTATATTATAGGCAATATACCAAAGTCTGACAATTAAGTTTATGAACTCATCCTAGACAAGGTGCTACATAACTCACTGCTGAATATCACTCTGTTACCTTCAAAGTGCTCCCCTTGGGAAGCTATGCAGTGATGCCAGCACCTGATCTATGGTTCAAAGCAATTCTGGAACTCATTTTCTGGAATGACTATCAGAGCAGTCATTGTATGTAACACAAAAATACACAAAAACAATAATGAACACCACTCAGAAAGACACCACCACACGTTGACATGAATATAGCTGTGAAACACTGATATACCAAGGTTAGGAAACCTTACAAAGTTGTTTATATAGTTCTTCCAACATAAGCACCAGGTGGCAAGTTCACAAACTTGTCAGACCTGCATATGATGACATCTATGATGAGAGAATATGAATTTTATCTATGGTTTAAAATAATAATTTGGTGATGTACCACATTCACATTAAGTTTTTATGTACGGCAAAAATGGACTAGACTTCCTTACCCCATACTTGGTGCAAACAAGAAAGAAAAATTACCTTTGCCATTCCAACTGAACTGGCATTCAATTCTGAGATCCCCTGGTTGGTCTTGTCTCCACGTTCCCATATCCCAAAGTCCTGTCATAAATTAACAAAATATACCATTAACAAGTCATAACTAGTCAACACTCACTGGATGCACAACCCCTGAATAAAAGACACCACTAGTAGCTAATGTGCTATACATATATAAACACACAATGCTTACTAAGAAGATACCATTCAGTTTATTGATCCCTGTAGCTAATTTTCCAAACATTTTAAATTCTTTTCTTTTTTCTTTTTTGTTTTGAGGCAGAGCCTCAAGCTGTCACCCTGGATAGAGTGCTGTGGCATCACAGCTCACAGCAACCTCCAGTTCCTGGACTCAAGCGATTCTCTTGCCTCTGCCTCCCAAGTAGCTGGGACTACAGGCACCCGCCACAACACCCGGCCATTTTTTGGTTGCAGCTGTCATTGTTGTTTGGTGGGCCTGGGCTGGATTCGAATCCACCAGCTCAGGTGTACGTGGCTGGTGCCTTAGCCCCTTGAGCCACAGGCACCGAGCCGAAATTTTAAATTCTTATTGGGGCATCTTAGAAGTTAGAAGATTCCTCAACATTTGATCAGGAGGACTAAAAACTATAATTTTGTCCATCTAGAGAAGAAATTCTCAAAAGTTTTCATCAAAGCAAATACCTAAGGCATCCCTAAAGATGGAGCCTAAATAGCTAATTTTACTCTCTATTAACACTGTTCATGTACCATGTACCAACCTATAAGTTTTACATTATCATGTTCCTTAATCTTTACATTTTATATATGATGAAACTGAGGTACAAACAGAGGTTAAGTGACTCACTCAACATAAATAGCTAATAACTGACAGAGCCAGGATTAGTCTTCAAGTAATCTCACCCCAAAGCCTACTCTCTTAGCCATAGCTCTATACATCCCTCAACAATATAACTTTTAAAATTACTTTTTGAAATTTTTTATTTTGAAATAACTTTAGACTTATAGAAAAGTTACAAATAGTATACGGAGTTCCCATATACTTTTCATTCAGGTTCCCCTAATGTTAACATGTAATATAACCATAGTACAATCATCCAAACTAAGAAATTTACGTCAGTATAATACTATTAACCAAACTGTGGCCTTTATTCAGATTTCACCAGGTTTTCCACTAACAGCCTTTTTGCATTCCAGGATCCAATCCAGAATTTCATATTGTATTTGTTATTTCTCCTTACTCTCTTCCATTCAATGATAGTTCAAGACTTGTCATTGATGAAGTTGGGACTTTTTGAAAATTAGTGATCAAATAGTTGGTGGATTTCCCTCAATTTGGGTTCACTTGATGTTTTCTTGTGATTATACTGAGGTTATACATTTTTGGCAAGAATATATATCACAGATATATCAGACATTATTCATGTCCTCAAAGTATCATAGCAGGGGTATATGATGCATCTTATTACTGGTGATGTTAATCAATATCACTTGGTTACTGTGGTGTCTGCTGACTTTATCCATTCTAAAGTTAATATTTGCCCTTTTTAATTAATAAATATCTTGAGAGAGATACTCTAAGACTTTGTAAATATCTTGTTCCTCCCTATTCACCCATTAATGTATTCATTGGCGGATTTTGCCTGAAACAATTATTATAGTGGTGCTTTCTTGGTAATTTTTCTAGTTTCTTCATTAATTCTACAATCATTAATTGCAATTCTTGTTTATGAAAGGGATGTCTTTTTTCCTCCATCTATTTATTCATTTATTTACTTATTTATTTATATCACTAGTAATTTATGGATATTTAATATTTCTCTGGCTTGTAATAAAATATTATCACTATTTCTTTGCTCAAATTGTTCCAGGTTTAGCCATTGGTTATTCTTTTTTGTTTGCTTTTTTTTTTTCTTTTTCCTTTTAAAAAAATTTCAGAATGTTAGGGGGGTACACATTTTTTGTTTAAATGCTTTATTTTTCTATAAACTGAGTCAAAGTTATACATGTAAGTTTGTCCTTCACCCAGATAGTGTGGACTGTATCCAATAGATGTGAATTTACCCATCCCCTCCTCCCACTTTGCCCCTCCCCTCAGCTTGATTTTCACTGAGATTTACTACAGTATGTACACTTCAGTGTTGATTTATTAGTTCCAATTTGGCATTGAGTACATGTGTTTATTTCTCCATTGTTGTTATGTTTCACTTAGAACAATTGTTTCTAGTTCCCTACAGGTTGTCCAAAAAGATACTAGATTGCCATTTTTTATGGCTGAGTAGTGCTCCACAGTATGCATATACCACATCTTATTAATCCCTTTATGTATTGGTGAGCACTTGGGTTGTTTCCATGTCTCTATGATTGTGAATTGTGCTGCTATAAATATCTGAGTGCTGGTATCCAGTTTATAAAATTACTTTTTTCCTTTGGGTGTACACTTAGCAGTGGGATTGATGGATCAAAGGGTAGGTCTACATTAAGTTCTGTGAGGTATCTTGATACAATTTTCCATGGAGGTTACAGTACTTTGCAGTCCCACCAACAGTGTATAAGAGTTATTTTCTCTCCGCATCCATGCCAGCATCTGTTGTTTTAGTACTTTTTAATATAAGCCACTTTGGGGAGTTAGGTGATATCTCATCTTGGGTTTGATTTCCACTTCCCTAATGATTAGAGATGTTGAGCATTTTTTCATGATTTTGTTGGCCATTAGTATATCTTCATTTGAAAAGTTTCTGTTCATGTCTTTTGCCCACTTTTTAATGGGGTTATTTGGTTGTTTCTTGTGGATTTGCTTGAGTTTTTTGTAGATTCTGGTTATCAGTCCTTTATCATATATATAGCATGCAAATATTTTCTCCCATTCTGCATATTGTCTATTTGCTCTTTTGATTCTATCCTTGGCTGTTCTGAAACTTTTTAATTTGATCAAGTCCCATGTATTTATTTTTGGTGTTGCTGTGATTATGTGAAAAGAACAATTAACAAAATAGGCATAGATGGGACTTACCTCAAAATTATAAAGGCCTTATATGAAAAACCTATTGCCAACATCATATTGAATGGGGAAAAATTGAAAGCACTCCTGTTTAAAACTGGAATCAGACAAGTTAGCCCACTATCTCCACTTTTGATCAACACAGAGCTGGAAGTCCTACCCAGAGCAATCAAGGAACAAGAGAAAATGAAGGGTATTTAAGTGGGGAAACAAGCACTCAAATTATTTCTCCTTGCTGAGGACCTGATCTTATATTTTAAAAATCCCAAAGATTCAGCCAAAAGACTCCTGGAGTTGATAAATTCAGTAAAGTCTCAGGCTACAAAATAAATACACACAAATCAGTAGCTTTCACATACTCCAATAATAGTCAATCAAATAAAAGATACAATAACTTTCTTAATGACAAGAAATAAAATAACTAGGAATATACTTAACAATGGAGGTGAAACTCTGAGGAAAGAAATTACAGAAGTTGTAAAGTGATGGAAAATTATACCATGCTCATGGATCTTCAGAATCAACATTTTTAAAATGGCTCTACTATCCAAAGTGATTTACAGATTCAATCCAAGTCCAATTAAAATACCAACACCATTTTTTTGCAGATCTACAAAAAATAGTTCCATATTTCACATGAAACCACAAAATATCCCAAATAGCCAAAGCAACCTTGCACAATAAGAACAAAGTGGGAGGCATCACTTTACCAGACTTCAAGATATACTACAAGACTAGGGTAACCAAAACAACATGGTATTAGCATAAAAATAGAGCCATAGACCAATGGATTAGAACAGAGAACCCAGATATGAAATCTACATATTCCCACTTGATTTTTGACAAAACAAATAAAAAGATACAATAGGGAAAAGAATCTCCATGGAATAAATGATGCTGGGAAAACTGGATAGCTACATTAAAAAGACTAAAACAAAATCTGTACTTCTCTCCACTCAGAAAAATTAACTTACAATGGATAAAAGACTTAAACTCAATAGGGAAATATGTAACAATCCTAAAAGAAAATGTTAGAAAAACTCTTATCAATATTGGCCTAGGCTAAGAATTCATGAAGACCCCAAAAAAACACTGGGTATTCTTCGAGGTTGCCTCTGTGCCCTTTTGACATGCCTCATTCCTTTTTGAGCACTTCTTCACTTTTTTGCACTAGAAAATGCTCCAATTGCAGATTGTATTTTTCCTGCTCCAGTTCTGGAATCAATCACATCCACAAGAATCTCTGCTTTAGTTTGCTAGAAAATGATAGTTTTAAGACCTGGGCAGTGGGTATTCTCATTGTCACTGGCATGTCATTGCCTCTAAGCTCTGTCATTGAATAGAACTTGGAAAAAGACATATGCACATGTATTTTTCTTTGCCACTGTTTTTAATCTGAAAAAAATATAACAGTTAACATTTCATAATTCTAGGTAGTAACAACAAAGGTCATATCACCACTCTACTTTGAACTTTGATATATTTAAACATTTCTTTTTTATTTTTTATTGTTTAGGATTCATACAGAGTACAAGAAACCAGGTTACACTGACTGCATTTGTTAGGTAAAGATCCTCTTACAATTGTGTCTTGCCCTAAAAGATGTGTCACACACTGAGACCCCACTCCCTCCCTCCTTCCCTCTCTACACTCTTCCTTTCTCCTCCTCCTCTCCTTCCCTCTCTCCGCTCTTACTTTCCCCCACACCCTCCCTCCTTCTTTCTCTCTCTCCTCTCCTCTTCCCCCACCCCGACAGTGTACTAGGTCATTAATTGTCCTCATATCAAAATTGAGTACATAGGATTCATGCTTCTTCATTCTTGTGATGCTTTACTAAAAATAATGTGGTCCACTTCCATCCAGGTAAATACAAAGGATGTAAAGTCTCCATCTTTTTTAATGGCTGAATAGTATTCCATGGTATACATATACCACAGCTTCTTCATCCATTCCTGGGTTGGGGGGCATTTAGGCTGTTTCCACATTTTGGCAATTGTAAATTGAGCTGAGATAAACAGTCTAGTGAAAGTGTCCTCATGGTAAAAGGATTTCTTTCCTTCTTGGTAGATGCCTAGTAATGGGATTTCATAATCAAATGGGAGATCTAGCTTGAGTTCTTTGAGGGTTCTCCATACATACTTCCAAAAAGGTTGTATTAGTTTGCAGTCCCACCAGCAGTGCAAGTGTTCCTTTTTCTCCACATCCACTCCAGCATCTGCAGTTATGAGATTTTATGATGTGGGCCATTCTTACTAGGGTTAGATGATATCTCAGGGAGGTTTAGATTTGCATTTCTCTGATAATTAGGGATGATGAGCATTTTTTCATATGTTCACTAGCCATTCATCTGTCTTCTTTACAGAAGGTTCTTTTTTATTTATTTTTTTATTAAATCATAGCTGTGTACATTAGTGCAATAGTGGGGTACAAGGTGCTAGCTTCATATACAATCTGAAACATTTTCATCAAACTGTTTAACATAGCCCTCATGGCACTTTCCTACTTATTGTATGAGGACATTTTTATTCTGTATTTAGTAAGTTTCATCTGTACCCTTCTAAGATGCACAGTAGATGTGATCCAACCAATTACCCTCCCTCCACCCATCCTCCCCCATCCGCTCCCCTCCCATGCCCCTTTACCCATATTCTTGTGCTATAATTGGATTATAGCCTTCATATGAAAACTATAAATTAGCTTCATAGTAAGGCTGAGTACATTGGATACTTTTTATTCCATCCTTGAGATACTTTGCTAAGAGAAATATGTTCCAGCTCCATCCATGTAAACATGAAACAGGTAAAGTCTCCATCTTTCTTTAAAGCTGCATAAAATTCCATGGTATATATGTACCACAATTTATTAATCCATTCGTGGATCGATGGGCACTTGGGCTTCTTCCATGACTTTGCAATTATGAATTGGGCTGCAATAAAGATTCTGGTACATATATCTTTGTTATAATGTGGTTTCTGGTCTTCTGGGAATATACCTAGTAAGGGAATTATAGGATCAAATGGCAGTTCTATTTTTAGATCTCTAAGTATTCTCCAAACATCCTTTCAAAAGGAACATATTAGTTTCCATTCTCACCAGCAATGTAGAAGTGTTCCCTTTTCTCCACATCCACATCAGCATGTCTTGTTTTGGGATTTCGTTATGTGGGCTAATCTTACTGGAGTTAGATGATATCTCAAAGTACTTCTGATTTGCATTTCTCTGATGATTAAGGATGATGAGCATTTTTTCATGTATGTGTAGGTCGTGCACCTGTCTTCTTTGGA
>CAUYRH010041835.1:0-19730 GCA_963574655.1 Perodicticus potto | reverse complement strand
ATTACCTAGATCCTAATATTCTCTAGCTATCTTGTCCAGGAAACATTATTTGCTGTGCTCCCAAGAATGTACATATGTTTCTATGATAATTTTGCAAACACAGGGCAGCAAGATGGAATGATAAAAATCTAGGAAACCAAAAAAAAAAAAAAAAAAAAAAAAAAAAGAAAATTATGAAATACAAAGAAAGGAAATAGCAGAGGATATTAAGACCTGGAAGAACATATCATGCTCATGGCTTGGCGCCTGTGGCTCAATGGGCTAAGGCGCCAGCCACGTACACCTGAACTGGAGGGTTCGAATCCAGCCTGGGTCCGCCAAACAATGGTGGCTGCAACCCAAAAATGGCCGGGCGTTCTGGCAGGCGCCTGTAGTCCCAGCTACTTGGGAGGCAGAGGCAGGAGACTCGCTTTAGCCCAGGAATTGGAGGTTGCTGTGAGCTGTAATGCCACGGCACTCTATCCAGGGTGACGGCTTGAGGCTCTGTCTCAAAAAAAAACAAAGCAATTGCTTATATTTTGGAAGAAGTGGGACTCTGTAACTAAAAACACTCAGACCTGAAAGCAGTGCATTAATTATTTTATTAATTTCTTCTTTTTACATTATGGGAAACATTCATCTATTTACAACGTTTTTTTGTCCACACACAATCTAGGTAAGTAAGCCTATGAAATTCCAATTCATAAAGCCATAAAAATGTTCCCCACCCCTCCATCTGAAGGCTTTCAAATGAATCTTTTTTTTTTTTCCAAACCAAAATAAGTTTTAAAAATTACATTTGGGAATTCAGATATGCTAGTGATTTACATTCCAGTTATTTAAAATATGCATCTAGACATGTTTTAAAAAAGAAATGGTAAATTCACAAGGATAAGGCTTAAATTAAAGTGGTAATGCACAAACATTAAGGAAACATCTATAAATAACAGAAATATATTACAAATAAATTAGTTCTATTTACCATTTCAAATATTAAAAATCTTTAATCCATTTCTTCATCTCTCTTTACAAAAAGGTTATGTGAATTGTATGGAAACATCTGCAAAAAATATAATAAATACTTAATTTCTTTGAACTTTTTTTGATGTGGGAGACAAACTTCTTTTGTAATCCCTCCCTCCCCAAGAAAATGCCCAACACCTTTATACCAAAGTTAAACAAAATAAGTAATTTTTCAGGGTACATACATTTTCCATTATGAACTAAAAAACATTTCTACAAATTACACCAAAAAGAACAACGTAACAAAGGTTATGCTCATGAATGTCAGTTTAAGGGGTCAAGCAGCATTGGGGGGGGGGTCATGTTCTAACATCAATAATTAGCTTTTTATAAAGTGTTTATACAATTTAAACTGCATTTTTTAAGGAAGGCAAAGGTCATGATGCCCTGTAGGCGTTGAGCTAAAAGATTTAAAATTCTTACCAAAAATAGCTTATGAATATACAAATACCGTTCACTTAGACAAGATAAATAGGCCTTCTCTTATTTCTCTTTAAAATATCCTGGGCTTTAGCAGTTTCCAAAGAAATTATTGTAGGATGATCTTGAATCGTACTAGAAATCTATTTCTTAATCCAAATCGTAATTCTGCCTCCCGGGCATGGAGCTGTAATTATGGACAAGGGTCTTAAAATGAATGCTGCTTCCTTCGTCTTAATCTGTGAGTTCCGAGTCATTCCCGGTACCGAACGTGACCATAGGCTACCCAAGTGGCAGTTGGCCTTACTCGATGCAAACTTTGTGTGACTTGGGACTTTTCATTGCTGCTACAAGGTAAAGAAAAGGTGTATTCTTTTTAAAACTAGCAAATCCTTGAAGCTCAAAACCTCAGTATGCTCCAATTTTACAAAGCACTCAAGATGCTTTGTTCACCCTAGTTAAAAGTTGGTTGGTTGGTTTTAAAATAAGTTAGTAGCCCTTTTCTTGTAAACCATAGCAGTAAACATTTGTGCCCTGTTTATAAAGATAGCTCAAAGCATCAATGGCTCTGAGAGGTAGCGAATTCTCTAGTGGTTTCAGAGTATGTTTGTGAATACACCGGTTGCCAGAATCCATTGCCTCTCTTAATTTCGTAAGTAAAATTAAATTAGCACCTGGCTATGATAGTGTGTTTTTTTAAAAAAGCTTCTCTGGTGCAAGCATATTTGATGTATGTTTTTAAAAGTCTTTCACTTTTCCATGGTCATTTCTAATGCTTTAGGGTGTGAGCTGGACATAAAATGCCAGTGATACTTTAAGATTGCCACATTCTAAATGTTTAAACTGCTACAAGTTAAGGGCATTTAAAGACAAGTTCGGCTAGATACCAATGCACACTGCCTGTCAATCATGACTCAAAATGTAAATCAACAATCTCTGCCAAAAGCCTGGATTTCTTCCCTGGTTTATGAATCATGACTATTCCCCCTGCCTTATGGTGGCTGACCCTGGCAGGTCAAATTTCTTCTCTCACTACGTAGAGCCTCAAGATAACAGTGGCAGCTCTCTAGAGTGAGGCAGCATTATCTGTTGGGGTAGAAGATTTATTTCGGCCGTTCGACCTAGGACTAAATCCTATGCTAGGTATTACTGGACTCCGTCGTCATGAGAGGAGACTAAAGGAGAAAAACTATCTGAAATATGAACTACTTGGGTAAAATACACGGATGTGTAGCATTCAAAGGGATGGTAGGAAAACCCAAACTTTGCTCTGAAAACAGCGTCCCTGCCATTTGCAGCGCTTCATAAGCAGATGTGTTTACAGGTGTGTCACTAGGTAGACCCACCAGGATGGACCCAATAACACTTTCCCCTTGGACGACCACCGCCACAACAACAATGTAATATACAGAGTACAATAAAAGTTGATAAAGCATTTAAGGTCTAAACTGTCTTAATAATAGGACAAAAAAAAAAAAAAAAAGTCCCTACGTTGTATCTTAAACCATCACACTTTCTTTGCCCTGCCTTTCTTCATTTTATTGCCTTTCGGAATGGATTAATTTCCCTGAAAGATCGAATTTACAATCTTCTGCTGATTGAAACATTGGAAGCTGTGATCGATGAAGTTAACGACATGTGAGGCAGTTTGTGCAGCTGTGAGCGGCGCAGGTGCCCCCAGCACCTGTCGGTGTCCCTCCTTCCCTTCTCTCTGCACCCCCAGGCCCCCACCCCAGGCCAGACTCTCCCTCACTCGCTGATTCCCGTGAGACGGTGATTGCTGAGATTGGAAAGAAAGCGTTCCATCTGCTTGTTTAAAAAGAATAACCATTTAGGGGAAAGAAAGGAGCCCCAGTTTCTTTCACGTGGAAGACGGTTAAGTCCCAAAGGATCGCCCTGTGATACTGGATTTCTGAAATACCCTATGGTTTAATATTGCTGAGCTCTAGGAACAGACTAGTCAAGAGGACTGAGGATGGAGGGTGACCTAAAGGTGTCCTTTCTACACAGGTGGGTTTGGCTTTGCCCAGAAAATAAAGGTGGTGTTTTTTTTGTTTTCAAATGAGGCAGGGTGACAGCTTCGGTAGGGGTGGGGGACGAAGCGCGGTGAAGAAGCTGGGAGCCGGGGAGCGGCTGGCGGACGGCTCGGGCGAGCTGGGCCGCTGCGCCGCGACAGCGGAGTCACCGCGCGCAGAGCGCACGGGCTCGGAGGGCCGGGGCGGGCGGGACGGCAGAGGGCGGAGGGGCGCGGGGGCCCGGCCCGGGCCGGGCGGCGCTCAGAGCCGGGTCTGCGCCTCGGGGATGTAGATCTCGACGCTCTCGGCGCTCTCGGTGGCCGAGTTCTGGCGGACGGACGCGGCGCGCTTGGCGGCCATCAGGCGCTTACGGGCCTCCTGGCGCTGCGAGCTCTCCAGCGAGCGCTCCCGGATCAGCGGCGCGGGGCCCTTCGCCGGCTTCTTTGGCACTGGAGGAGGGGCCCTTCGCTCCTGATCAAAGCAGAAGGTTCAGGACATTACACAGCTTCTCAGGACAAGCTTGGGAAAAACTGGGATAGGTCAGCAGTTAAGACATTTTCTTTTCCCTAACCTAAGGGTGGTTAAGTTCTGATCTGCACCCTGTATATATGTATACATTTTTCTTCATTATTCTGGCTTGGGTATTCAAAAGATGTAGGGGGAAAAAAAAAATCCCGGTAAGCTTAAGGCCAAGGGCAAGGCCGGGTTGAAGAACTATGTCTCTCCAAGGGAAGGATGTGGGTATTTTAAATGCCCCCTGCTGCAAGACCGTAGCTCCCCAGCACACCGAGTGTGGTTCTCCCTGGAGATTCCAGACTCTTCCCGGTGCCAGGCGCGCTAGGAAGCAGCGCAGCAGCGTCTGAGAACTCTGCATCCCCCCTACGGAGGTAACCCATCAGGTGCAAGCTCGGCTCAGAGATTAAAAACATCTCCGCCCTCTCCCCAGGCCCACCCAGCCGCCCTTTCCCCCAAACCTAAGGAACCAAATGAGGGAGAGAGAGAGGACTTCTGACTGCGTTCTTAGCTCCTCGGCTGGTGCACATTTCACGTGACACGCACGCAGGCTGCTGGGCAGAGGCACCAGAGACCCAGGAGCACACCGGTATGTCCCAGGCTCCAGAGTGGAGTCGGTTCCAAGGTGACTCTTACTAGGAGCCTCAGGAGGGTTGTGGTGGCCCGCAAGCAACTCCTATCACGGGACACTTCTGTGTCACCAGAAGTTAACACAGGATGAAAGGGGTCATCCCCCTTAAGCAGCGGCAAACTATAAAACAGGGAGATATTTTCAACGTCACTGCAAAAACGCAAGAGGTTCTCCCTGTGGTAGGAAAATTGCAGTAAGAAAGAAGGGGGCATCTGTCCCAAGGATTTTCAGGAAGAGAAGTTTGGACTTACAGACTATGAGAAGGTCCGTATAAATCTGATGTCTTGATTTTAAATAAAATGCCCGCAGTTCTCATGAAACTAGCTGTGAAGATGATCTGAGGGTATGGATTCTCATATTTTTACGGACAGCATATCATCTCCAACGATATGAATCATTTTTGTGATTCTCCAAAGGGCACTGTTTGTCTTAACACTGATGCTTAGCATAGCGGCTCCTTCTTGCTTGCCAGGGGAAGTGCCCACCCAACCTAACACCCGGACGTTGCCCTCCTGCCTATTTAAGGTAGAGTCTGCGTGGCATAAAGGAGAGAACAGGAGAGCGCTGAGAGCAAATGATATTCCACCCACTTCGGTTGTGTTTGTTCATTTTTCCCCCTTCAGGTTCATGGGGTGATGAAAAGCTGTGATAGTAGACAAAGTCCATTAAAAAAAAATTGTTTTTAAATCAATCTAACCGAAGATTTACTTTGTTACATATATCAATTCTTAGCATCACTTTTTTTTTTTAGACATTTTGACTCTTCATTGTGGAGTAACTCAGTGAATATCTTTAAAAGTATAAAAATTGCCAAGCTGTAATCCTAGCACTTTGGGAGGCTGCAGCAGGTGGTTTGCTGGGGCTCAGGAGTTTGAGATCAGCCTGAGCAAGAGCAAGACCCTGTCTGTACCAAAAATAGAAAAACTAGCTGGGCATTGTGGTGGGTACCTGTAGTCCCATCTGCTCAGGAAGCTGAGGCAAAAGGATTGCTTGAGCCCAGGAGGTGATTGAGCTATGATGCCATGGCCCTCTACCTAGGGTGACAGGGTGAGACTGTCTCAAAAAAAAGTATAAATATTAGATATTTTTTAGTCATTTTGCTTTCCTTGTGTATTTTTTTAAACAAGAATTCTTTTTTTTTTTTTTTTTTTTGGTTTTTTTGGCCGGGGCTGGGTTTGAACCTGACACCTCCGGCATATGGGGCCGGTGCCCTACTCCTTTGAGCCACAGGCGCCACCCTAAGAATTCTTTTTTTTAATCAATGAATGAAAAATTAGATCCGCTCTGGAAACTAAATTACCAGCATGTGTACATCTGCAATGTTTTCTTAAAGTAAGGCTGATTTTAAAAAGCTTATTAGGAGATAGTTTTTTTTTTTTTTCTCTATAGGAGATAGTTTTAAACATAGACTAAGAAAACTAGATTGGGTGCAAATGTTTGGCTTTCCAAGTGAGAGGAATACATCATGATACTTTGAAGTTTAACACTAAACTCCCAGTTTGATGGTGGCGAAACTTAAGACAGGGGAGGGATAGGAGAGCATTGCCATCCTGTCACCTACAGATGGTCCCTTAGGATTGAATTTCTCCTGGGAGTCCACCGACCCCAGGAACCCTGACAATATCATGCACAGCAGCAGAATGCATTGAATTGCTGTTAGCTCCCTGATAATTGAGGAGACCTGAAAAGGGCAAGGCCACCAGCCCTTCAAGGCAATTGCCAGCCCTAATTTTCAGAGAATGACTTCGTTGGAACTATTTGACTTGAGGCCATTGGTAAGTAAAGGGTTAAAAAAGTCATGCTTGACAGGCTGAGCTGGACATTGGACACCTGTGTGAGCCTGCTGGAACCACCATAATCAGATGTGAAAATTAAAATTGATTAATTAAAGTAAAAGAATTTAAGTCTTTATTTCTAAACTGTTGCAATAAGGACTCCAGTGAGCAATATTCCCCAAGGCAAATCAACCAAAACCAAAACTCTTTTGAAAAAAAAAAAAAAATCCCAACATTTATATAATTACTGTGAAACTTTAGAGTGTATAGTTTTTGACTTGAACAACAGTGATTTCTTTATTACTATATTTATGAAATGATTATCAAAGTCAGTTATTTTTCAGGGCTTCCTATTTTTCTCGAAAACACATCCTAGGGGGGGGGTGTAAGGAAGTTCAACTCTTGCTCTATGGATCCGTGCGCTGAAGATGTCATTTATTTTAGTTTAAAAAGCAAAATGGAGGCAGTTCCTTCCAGTGACTAAAATGGTTTAACTTAAAGTTTAATTGACAAAAAAGTGCCACATTCCCATTTTCCAATTCACAAAGACAGGTTTTTCTTTAAAAATATGCCTGAAACATATTACAGATAAGATCCCAAATGATTACTATGTAAACATTGTCATTACAATTAAATTAATATGATATCAGCTCCATTTCACATTGTAAACAGCAGAACTGAATGCAGAGCCTATTTAGACTGTCCAGTGTTTGTGCAGGTTTTTAAATGAACCATACAAAATCTACATTGTTCTACCTTCTTGTCAAGGGGATCCATCTGTTTCCAATTATTGGCCTTTAACTGATGAAGTTCATCAAATTTCATACTAATATTTTCTATGGACAACTGCAGCATGTCCCAAAAGCCCGCCAAATCCTGGGAGGTGGGCCTTGGGTGAGCATTAGGATTCTGTAAAAGAGAAAGGAAAATATTCGTGCATTAGAAGCGATTCGTGACAACAAGCACAGGGCCAGGGAGGCAAGTTTAAATATTTCAAATAACACAAGGAAGATGAGTTCCCTCTGGTTTTCAGACAATAGATAAAAGTCAAGCTACAAACAAGAATTTTATACACTCATCCATTTGAGTCAGTGATTCCCTAATGTTAAGGTTGTAAAACTCTTCTACTGTGATACAAGATCGATCTATCAGTCTGGTGTGGGGGAAGGGTCTAAACATTTGAAAAATCCCAGAAGGTGCGATCAATTACAGGATACATGTTAAAACATCATATTTAAATAAAAATACCATCTTTAAAAAAAAAAACACACACAGTATGTTATCATTACAGTGGCTACTTGACTGCATGCCACTGAGTTTATTCAGAGAACAGATAAGGAATCTAAAATGAGATTAGTTTTAATACCCATATGGAGTAAAATACCAGGGTAAACAAATGAGTAATAAAATATTGGATTTTGGAAGTACTATGTGTTACTATGTGTTTAATCATCAAGATGTTACTAATATAGGAAGTAATTTTATCATACGACTGCTTTGACAGAATCATTTGGAAACTAGTATTAAATTGTCCATAACATAACATAATACAGCAAATGTGAGAACACATTACCTACACATTATCCATGTATCTGTATGTAATGACCCATTGGCTAGATAATAGTAAGCATTCTTCAGTGGTTGAGAATTGACTTTCTTTGCCCCAGCCTCGAATTCCTGACAATAGTAAGTATGCCCTGAATTGATGTGATCTAAGACAGAAAAAGCACAACTCAGATACTGCAGGTGTCATGGTTTTGTTGGTCACTACCTGGAACAGTAGCTAAAGGCTTCATGGTCAGGTAGGGCCTCCGCATGTCAGTAGCTTCTAGCTGGTGTTCTGTTTTGGTTACCTCTCAGCATTTCAGGCAATTGGGCAGACTATGAAACCTCATGTCATATAATAATGTGAGGCCAGTGTGTACTTTTAAAACTAACTCCCAATAAAAAATGATAGTATCAGAATTTTGGAAAGTGCAAGGTCAATGACCATCAAAGTTAATAGGTTGGAAAGAACGTGTAAGTCCTTGAACAGACTAGTATTAGTGGCGTGGCTCAAAATAACTATAAATAAAGATGTGTTTATAAATTTAAAGTTCCAAAAACTACCCATAGTTCTGAAGATCATCAGAAGAAATAAATTTTAAAGTTTTTTTTTTTTTTTTTTTGAGAAATAGCCTTAAGCTATCACCCTGGATAGACTGCCATGGCATCACAGCTCACAGCAACCTCCAATTCCTGGGCTCAAGTGAGTCTCTTGCCTCCGCCTCCCAAGTACCTGGGACTACAGGCGCCCGCCACGATGCCCGGCCATTTTTTTTTGGTTGCAGCCGTCATTGTTGTTTGGTGGGCCCAGGCTGGATTTGAACCCACCAGCTCAGGTGTACGTGGCTGGCGCCTTAGCCCGCTGAGCCACAGGCGCTGAGCCAATTTTAAAGTTTTTAATTGCTTGAGTCAGTATTAAAATCTAATGACATATGAATTAAAGAAAAAGTTTCTCTGGAGTATTTTGATTTAGTAAACTAAAAAAAAAGTGTTCCTTAATATCATCAGCAGTTCCCAACCTGTGGGTCACGACCCCTTTGTAACAATGAAAATACATTGCGGCATTAGGAAGGTTGAGAACCACTGATCTAGATATTCAGAATAAACAGATATTAGGTTTTTTTGATTTTTTTTTTCAGTTTTTGGCCAGGGCTGGGTTTGAACCCACCACCTCCAGTATATGGGGCCAGCGCCCTACTCCTTTGAGCCACAGGTGCCGCCCAGATATGAGTTTTGATATAGTGCCTCTCAAATACGATTTTATAATTTCGCAATATATTTGGCTTTATTTTATTAGTAAGTAAAAACTAAACTCTTCATATTTTAAAATTCAGAGATGTCTTCAAATCATCACCATATTGGCTAAATTATTTCAGTTTGCCAGTATATGAAAAGATGGCGCAGGGGGCCCAGAGGCTTAGTGTGAACACATGGTAGTGTTTTCTTTAATTTACTTAACTCTGTATCATGGACAATTTGTACCCTTCCCATAAGGAATCTCTTTGCCCCCACCTGTCAAGAAGGTGGATGGGGACATAGAAAGAACGCAAACTCAACACAGACCCATGCACAAGGATTGATAGCTTGATCCTCAATACAAACCAGGCCATCTTGGAGACCAGAGGTAGGGGAGAGAGTGTGGAGGTGAGGAGGGCTGGGTTCCTCGATTTAGCTATGTTGAAAAGGGCCAGCTTCTGTGTGTTCATTCTGAGCTTGAGCCTCTGGTTTGGGATATTGGGTAAGTGTTTTAGAAGTAAAGAGCTATGCTTTTCTCTTCCTCAAAGTAGGAACTCAGGAAAGGAGGGCTGATTCTGAGGGATCATGATGCCACTTTTCTGCAGCCGGAGACCCAAGCAGTACCACCATCGGGCGCTGCACTTCCTAGTGCCATGGGGGCGAGGCAGACTCCCCTTCCCTGAGATGAGGAGTGAACTCAAGCCTGGTGAGATTTGCAGGGCTGAAGGTCAAACAGACTAGGATTTGAATCTTGACTCTGCCTTTCACCATGGAACCCTGGATAAGTATGTTACCTTTTCCACACCCATTTTCCCCTTCTGTAAAACTGTCATACAAATAGTGACAGTATCAACTCCCTATGTTTGCTTTAAGAGTTTTTACCAGATCAGAAATGGAAAAGCCCTTGGCCTGGTGCCAGGCACACAGTAGGCTCTTGACCTTTAGGTAGGGGGCAGATTTAAGCAGCATCATGGCCCTCCTCCCCCTGTGTGCCTCTGTCTACCTCTAACAGAGCTTCTCATATTTTACCTCTGAAGTTCCTCTAGTGGCCAAGGAATGTGAACCCATCAAGAACTAGGAAGTGAGGGGCGGCGCTTGTGGCTTAGCAAGTAGGGCGCCGGCCCCATATACCGAAGGTGGCAGGTTCAAACCCGGCCTCGGCGAACTGCTAAAAACAAAAAACTAGCCAGGCGTTGTGGCAGGCGCCTGAAGTCCCAGCTACTCGGGAGGCTGAGGCAAGAGAATCGCCTAACTCCAAGAGTTGGAGGTTGCTGTGAGCTGTGTGATGCCACGGCACTCTACTGAGGGCGATAAAGTGAGACTCTGTCTCTACAAAAAAAAAAAAAAAGAACTAGGAAGTGTTAAAAATTTACCTTTAACAAGGTAAGCAATTTCCTAGAAGTCAAAATTGTGTCTGCAATCTCATCTTTTAAATCTGTGCCGTGTTTACATTCTACTTCATAATATACTGTTCGTCATGTAATTCTTTTAACAAGCTGTGCTGGTTTTTTTCTCTGCAGAAGTACATGTTGACTTCCTCATGTGCGGCAGGGCAGTAAGGCTTCCTACCAGCTTTGTTACATGTCCAGAGTGAAGAACCACACGACACATGAGCAGTTTTGCAAATGGTTACAAATTCCGTATGTGGCACATAGCTGAACCCTAGTAAAATATTTGTGGAATTGGACTTATCAATACATTTACTAATATAAATTATCTCCTAATCCAGAATAGATTTCTAATAAGGTAAAAGAAGGGTCAGGTTATTTGTACTGCCAGGAGGAAA
The DNA here is from genome assembly GCA_963574655.1 of Perodicticus potto. Taxonomy (NCBI): domain Eukaryota; kingdom Metazoa; phylum Chordata; class Mammalia; order Primates; family Lorisidae; genus Perodicticus; species Perodicticus potto. The sequence goes on along the minus strand of CAUYRH010041835.1, from coordinate 8,807 downwards.
AACAAACTATAGGGGTTGTTGTGGGGTGTGGGGGTGTGGGAGGGGTCGTATCAACTTTTCCATGCTTTGTATTTTCTCTTGGTTGATCTTTGTCTAAATAAATCTCGTTCCATCTGTATTTGTCCTTGTGAACAAGAAGTGGTTAAAATTCTAAAATCATGCCTGTTAATTGTTGGGGATGTAAAAGAAAAGAAAATCCTCTAAAATCAGATTTTGGGTCATTTAGATTGCAAATAATTGTTTTCACTTTCCACAAGACAAACAAGCTTCTCTCTCTTTTTTTTTTGTAGAGACAGAGTCTCACTTTATCGCCCTCAGTAGAGTGCCGTAGTGTCACAGCTCACAGTAACCTCCAGCTCTTGGGCTTAGGAAATTTTCTTGCCTCAGCCTCCCGAGTAGCTGGGACTACAGGTACCTGCCAGAATGCCCGGTTGTTTTTTGTTGCAGTTTGGCTGGGGCTGGGTTCGAACCCACCACCCTGGGTATATGGGACCGGTGCCCTATCCACTGAGCCACGGGTGCCACCCTCTTCATTTTTTTTTTTTTGTTATACATCCAGCTTGACCAAAAATTGAGCAATAAAAGCTATTCCTGTGGAACTATGATTGAAGAGATAGTAGCAAATTTTTTTAACCTAAAAGGCATATATGAGGAAGATCTTGACTTTTCAGTTTGCAGTCAAGTTTTATTTTAATTTAATTTTATTTTTTTGCAGTTTTTTTTGGCCGGGGCCCAGTTTGAACCCACCACCTCCAGTATATGGGGCCGGTGCCCTACTCCTTTGAGCCACAGGCGCCGCCCTGCAGTCAAGTTTTAAAAGGCTGTTGTTAATGGTAATGCCTTTGTTTTCTTCTTTCACTTGATCTTGTTTTTGTACATTTACTGAAGAGGACAGTATCTTCATTTACCTCAGGGGGATCAAATCCACACCTCGTGAGGCTCTAGACCACTGCTACTTGAGTTAAAACAGAGACTTCTGACTAGGAAGGAGTCATCGACTGCTATTTTAGAAAGAAAATCACTACCCCAAATAATTATTTTGGCAATATCATTTTAGAACTGTCAGGCTGCTTCCTATTTTTTGTAAGAATAATGAAATCAGAGATGTCATGCAAAAGCCAGGACAATGGAAAATTTCCAGTTACAAAAAAGCAGGAAACAAGGGTTTTAACTTGATTGGATTTTTTCCTCCAAGATTATTTAAGTGTAAAATAAATATTTTAGTTTTAAAGAAAAGCAGGAAATAAGATTCATCAGAAAAGTTTCTCTTCCAGGTAAGAGACTTCAATGGGCCTTGACTTGGTTCAAAGTCAGTTTTCCTTGGGCCAGTGCTGGTGCCTTGCTCTCATGCTACTTAGCAGGGTAATCGGAGTGAAGGGGAGTATTACCTACCAGGTTGTCTTCACACAGTTCTCTGAACTGGTAGAATTTCTGGGCCATGAGAAGTTGGGCACTGCCCACTGCGGTTCGGATTTTCCCTAGAACTGGAAAGAGCAAACACATAAGGAGTTTACACATTATGCCTCACTGCTGAGACTGGTGAAGCAAAAAGGAAGTTACGCCGTAATGGTTAGGAAAAGCAGCCCGCACGCTCATGCCCGCCCAGACAGCCTGGTCACCTCTGTTTACCCTGTCCGTGTGTCACAGAGGCGTCCAGGGGACAGGATAAAATCAGCTTAGGAAAAACACACACTCATCACGCCTCTTTCTTGGGAGGAATGGAGTTTTCCAGCACAGAACTGGATTTACCAAGAGAAGAGGCAAGTAGCTTTTGCTGTTTTTTTTTTTCCAACCTCTTGTACTGCAAGGATGACTTTCGAGTGTTTACCTATGTAGTTCTGATTTTCAGGAGTCAGCGGTCCTAGTCTCGTTTTTCTGTTCGAACCCAAACACAAGAAAGCAGCCTAACTGAGCGGGGCAGTGTCTTGGCACTCAGCACAGCCCATCCATAGCCTTCATTATTTTCCCGGAGCTCAGCGCCTGGTGCTGTCAGGAAAGAGCCATGGCTGGTTAGAAGCTTTTTCTAAGGAGTGAGCCGCTGCAGCCTGTTGCCTAGGAGACACCGGCACTGGCCCAGCTTTTACACCCTGCAGCGCGGTGTTGTGGCTAGTGCAGGTTTGGTTCCCCGGGCACCACTGCCAGCCTTGCCTCTGCAGGCCACCGCTTGTCCTCCCCAGGCCCAGGCCAGCCCCTTTCAGCTGCAGTAGGGAAGAGGCTGCCCAGCTCGCCACCGCCCCTGCCCCGCTGGAGCCCTGCCACCCACCGCAGGGGTTCTCAACACGCCCTCCCCAGTGGGCAGGAAAGGGACAGGGCACAAACTAGAGCCGGAGAAGCACTCAGGAAAGCACTGGCCCGGTTTAGAAATCTTCGCTGGGAAGGATGGCACAGGAGCTACGCAATCTCGCTGCTGTGAATTGACAGCGTCAAAGCCTCTGAGTGAGCGGATTCGGGCTCCCTTTCGTGGCCTCATTCCACACAAAGGCTAACGAGAAGCAAACAAAAGAAAACCAACCTCATTCTGGCCTGAGTATCCCGGCCACTCTGTTAATAACTGCCCGGCGAGATCATGCGTTAGGGTGCAGGGATGCACACGTCCCCAGGCACTACTCAAAATAGTTCCATGTTCCCGCACGTGTAACTCAGAGCAGTTTTATAAATTCTCTAAGAAGCCACTGGTCACACCGACAGCTCAAGAGCAGGTGTTTATTTGCTTCCTGGGTGATAGCTGTCCAGCAGCAATTCCTCAGGCTGAGGCTTTTTATTTTTATTCAATCTGCTTTCAAAATCTCTTAGGATGGTTGTGCTTTTCCTCTTTCATGACAAATTAGTTGTGTGAAGCTGCTTCTGCCTTTCCCATATCGCAGAAGCAGAACGGACAGCTTAGAGGGGCACAGGGACCATGGCGGGTTGAAAGTGCAGGCCCTGAGGGTCACCATCTGGTCACCATCTCTGTTTTCTTGTATGCAAAACTGAGCTAATGGTACCTATTTGTAGAGTTGTTGTGCATTTTAAGGTGTTAACGTATTTGAATTGCTTAGGACACTGTCACACACACAGTAAGCACTTAATCAATGCTACTTATTACCTAGGAGTAGAGAGCTATATTTCCTCTATGGGTGTGTCCTCTGGGAGAGCCACATTTGCCTTGGCCAGAAGAGAAGAGAGAGAAAAGCTAAAGTCTGGATTATTGACAGGTGACTGGACATCCTGGTCTCCTGGGACAGCAGTGCTTTCTGGGTGGCCTGAGATGGTACACAGAGCAGGCACTTCCTAAGTGAACATGGAGCTTTAGACAAACTCTGAGGTCTGGGGAAACCTCTCTTGCTGAAGGGTAGGATTTCGGGATCAGCAAATCTCAGAATGAATCCTGGGAGCTTAGAACTAGGGCGCCGAGGTCTCCAGTTTGCTGGTTGAGATTCCATAGCTCCTGGGAACTATCCCAGGGACTGTAGCTCTTCTGGTGCCTAAAAACTATCCAAGCTGCGTAACAGACCCCCAAAATAAGAGCAGCTGAGGAGGACCATGATTCTCCAAGGAGAAGAAAGCGGCTGCTCTAAGCAATGAAGCACCACACCGCCATAGGTAGGGGCTAAATGGAATGTGTTCTAGAGAGTCAAACAGTGGACATCTTTCTTCATTCAGCATGGCCTGGCGAGAGCCCTAGCAAAATAGCTGGCGTGGAGTTGTAGCCCCTCCGTTTCTGTTTTCCAGGCTTTTGCTGTCCCATTCCTTGCATGGAAATTCCCTACTGGCTCCAGGATACTTGAATTTTCAATGTCTGGGAGGTGATCTTGCCCAGAGATGACCACTTGGGCCTAGGGTGAGACCAGGAAACAGGAGGCCTTGGGACAAGCAGATGTCAGCTCACATTTCCAGGCTCGCCACAGTTTCTTTTCTAGAGAACTGAAAACTCACTTTAAGAGGAGGAGGAGGAGAAAAAAACAAACAAAAACACAACAGAAAACAAAAATCTCGCTTTAATTTTGACAAGGAAGCTCTAATGGAGTTGTTTTTGTTTTGTGTTATTTCCATTAGACACTCACTTGCTGTGTGAGATAAATTCTTTTCTCCAGAAAGTAAATTGTGTATTCGTTACACACCCCTTGAGGAAGAAAGAAATCAATAAATGGCAAACACTAGTAGAAGTAAAAAGTAGAAAGGCTGAAAGTTGGTAAAGAAATGAATAAAGATTTTTTTTTTCTTTTTTGAGACAGAGTCTAACTATGTCGCCCTCGTAGAGTGCTGTGGCGTCACAGCTCACAGCAACCTCAAACTCTTGGGCTTAAGAAATTCTCTTGCCTCAGCCTCCCAAGTAGCTGGGACTACAGGCGCCCGCCACAATGCCTGGCTATTTTTCTGTTTTTGCAGTTCGGCCGAGGCTGGGTTTGAACCCGCCACCTTCGGTATACGGGGCCCGGCGCCCTACTCGGTGAGCCACAGGCGCCGCCCAGAAGTGAATAAAGATTTAACCAAAAATATTTGGGGGAAAAAACGATATCTGCATCTGTATTAAGCATTTAAAGACTTTTTTTTCCTCATCATTATTCCCTACACAGTATAGGCTAAAAAACATTTATATAGCATTGACATTATATTAGGTATTGCAAGTAATCTTAGAGATGATTTAAAGTATACGGGGGCACGTGTGGGGGTTATACGTAAATACTACACTATCTTATATTAGGGACTTAATCATTTGTGGATTTTGGTATCAGTGGGGCATCCTGGAACCAATCCCCCCATACTGAAGAATGACTGTATTTCCTTCCAGAAAATAAGGGTAAGGAAGAAATATTAAATGAAGTATATAGGCTGCAACAGTGGGCTTTCCCCACACATATAAAACACTCTAACCTTGTATTAGAAACTTCAGGAAAAGGCCTGGATACAGCTCATCTTTCCAGGGTTCGTCTCAAATTTCATTATTTTACTGTAGCATGGTGGCAGTTAACTTTATGGGAGCTGGTCTGGCCCTCAAGGCCAAGGCCAAAAAAGCTAGAGGATCCTGAAAGGACTCATGGGACCTACTTGGAAGCTGGCAGTCAAGGCATACCTGCTAGTGACGTTTTCAGAGAACAAAGACACTTCATGTGTATTCTGAGAACTCATTCATTCCTTCAGCAAATATTCATTAAGGACATGTTTTGTGCCAGGCATTATGCTAGATGGATAGGGTAAAATGATAAGCAAAGCAGAGTCCGCCCGGTAGAGCTTCCATCCTGGTGGAGACTATGGGAGAAACTGATCAGAAACACACAAACGTAGATAGAAGTGTTTTGGATTTCCCAGATGACTTGTACTGGCGAAGATAGAGCTGTGCATAATTGGGCAAGAGGTAGTTAAGTTCCTTAAATGGTGGTTAGAGGACCTTGCATGTTTTTAGTCTCTTTCCTAAGAAATGGAAAACAGGCTGGGCCGGGTGGCTCACACCTGTAATCCTAGCAGTCTAGGAGGTGGAGATAATGAAGACTACTTGAGCTCAGGTGTTCCAGACCAGCCTTGTGCAAGAGTAAAACCTCATCTCTATTAAAAATAGAAAAATTAGCTGGGTTTGTGGCGGGTGCCCCTGTAGCACCAGGAGGCTGAGGCAGGGAGAAAACTTGAGCCCAGGAGTTTGATGTTGCTATGAGCTAGGCTGTTCATGGCACTTTAGCTTGGGTAACAGAGATTGTCAGAAAGAAAGGAGAGAGGCTCGGCGCCTGTGGCTCAACGGGCTAAGTCGCCAGCCACGTACACCTGAGCTGGCGGGTTCGAATCCAGCCTGGGCCCGCCAAACAACAATGACAGCTGCAACCAAAAAATGGCCGGGCGTTGTGGCGGGCGCCTGTAGTCCCAGCTACATGGGAGGTGGAGGCAAGAGACTCGCTTGAGCCCAGGAATTGGAGGTTGCCGTGAGCTGTGATGCCACAGCACTCTATCCAGGGTGACGGCTTGAGGCTCTGTCTCAAAAAAAAAAAAGGTTCTTCTTTTATCCAGTCTGCCCACCAATTACAGCTTCCGATGCTTGGCTGTCTGGCCCACAGCAGCCCTGGACTCTGTCTCCCACTCTGCCCTGGTCTTCCTATTTTCTGTCTCCTGGCAACACTCACCTTTCTTCACTTTTTAATTTTAGCTCCCACTGATTAACCCTAATTGAAATGCCCTTGGAGGAAGTCTTCCTAGATCTTCCTTGCCTGTATTTTTCCTTCTTTGACCTGAACTAAAACAACACACGGTCATGGTCACTGAGCATAGCACTTATTTATACCTCTATTAATAGATAGCTGTCTACAGTGATCTCTTTTTTTAAAATAATTTTTTATTGATATTTAATGTAATATTTGGGGGGTATATGTGATAATTTAACACATTCATATGATGTGTAAAGATCAAATCAGAATAATTAGGATAGCTGTCACCTTAAATATTTATTTTTTATGCCAGGAATATCAGAATTTTTCCCTTGTAGATATTTTGAAATGGAGTAGATAATTGTTAACTATAGTTACCCCTAATGATCTACAGAACACTGTGTTATTTCTTCTATCTAATTGTGTACTTATAGTCATGCATCGACCTCTTTTCATCCTCCTCCCTCTCTGCTACTTTTCCTGGCCTCTGGGAATCACCAGTCTACTCTCTGCCTTCATGAGATCTATGTTTTAGCTCCCACATGTGAGCGAGAACATGAGATACTGGCCTTTCTATGCATGGCCTATTTTATTTAACATAATGACTACCAGTACCCAATATGATGCTGCAAATGACAGGATTTTGTTCTTTTATATGTTGTATATATACACAACAATTTGTTTATTCGTCCATTGATGGACACCTTGGTTGATTCCATATTTGGGCTTTAATAAACATGAGAGCCCACGTATCTCTTTGATTTCTTTTATTTTGGATAAAGGATAAATTCCACCTTCTGGTGGAATTGTTGGCTCATATGGCAGTTTTTTTTGGGGAAACTCCATAGTGAGTTCATCCTTACCAACAGTGTACACGGGTTTCCCTTTCTCCACATACTCATCAGCGTCTGATAGTCTGTCTTTCTGATAAAAGCCACTTTAACTGGTGTGAGATGCTATCTCACTGTTTTTTCTTTTTTTTAAGTAAAATCCAGCCTTTATCGAACATCACCCCTCATTGTGGTTTTGATTTGCACTTCTCTGATTAGTGTTGTTGAGCATTTTTCATATATCTGCTGGCCATTTGAATGTCTTCATTTGAGAAATGTCTATTCATTTTGCCTGTTTTTTATTTGGATTATTTGGTTTTTTGTACTGAGGTGTTGAACTCTTTATATATTTTGGTCTTTATATATTAATCTCTTGTCAGATAGTTTGCAAATATTTTCTCCCATTCTGTGAGATGTCTCCTCACTTTGTTGATTGTTTCCTTTGCTGTGCAAAAGCTCTTAAGCTTGATTTGTCTACTTTTGCTTTTGTTGCTTACGCTTTTTGAGATCTTATGCAAAAAATTCTTTAACCAGACCAATGTCCTGGAAAGTGTTTCTCCAGTATTTTTGGTTTCAGGTTTTAGATTTATGTCTTTAATCCATTTTTATTTGATTTTTGTATATGGTGAGATATAGAGGTCTAGTTTCATTCCTCTGCATATAGTTATCCAGTTTTGCCAGCACCACTTATTAAAGAGACTGTGCTTTTCCTTATTTATGTCTTTGGTGCCTTTGTTGAAAATTAGTGGGCTATAATGTGTGAATTTATACCTGGGTTATCTATTCTGTTCCCTTGGTCTATGCATCTATTATGCCAGTACCATACTTATTTGATTATTATATCTTTATACTATATTTTGAAATCATATAGTATTATGCTGCCAGCTTTGTTTTTTTTTTTTTTTGCTTAGGATTATTTTGGCTACTCAGAATCTTCTGTGGTTCCATATAATTTTGGGGGTTATTTTTTCTATTTCTGTGAAGAATGTCACTGGTATTTTGATAAGGAGTTCATTGAATCTATAAATTGCTCTGGATAGTACTGCCATTTTAAACAATATTAATTCTACTCCATGAACATGGAACATCTTTCCTTTTTTTTTGCAGTTTTGGCTGGGGCCAGGCTTGAACCTGCTCCCAGTATATGGGGCCAGTGCCCTACTCCTTGAGTCACAGGCACTGTCCTATCTTTCCATTTTTTTATATACTCTTCAATTCCCTTCATTAATGTTTTATTTTTTTCTAACATAGATTTTTCACTTTGGTTAAATTTATTCCTAGGCATTTTATATTAAATGGTATTACTTTCTTGATTTCTTTTTTCAGGTTGTTTTCTGTTGGCATAGATAAATGCTGCCGTGCGCCTATCTTCCTTAGACAAGCTTCTCTTCAAGTCCTTTGCCCACCCTGAGATGGGATCACTTGTTCTTTTCTTGCTAATACGTTTGAGTTCTCTGTGGATTCTGGTTATTAAACCTTTGTCAGAGGCATAACCTGCAAATATTTTCTCCCATTCTGAAGGCTGTCTGCTTGCTATACTTACTACGCTTCTGGCTGTACAGAAGCTTTTTAGTTTGATCAGGTCCCAGTAGTGTATTTTTGATACTGCTTCAATTGCCTGGGGAGTCTTCCTCATAAAATATTCACCCAAGCTAATTCCTTCAAGAGTTTTCCCTGCACTTTCTTCTAATTTTTTGTTAGTTTCATGTATTAATTTTAAATCTTTTTTTTTTTTTTTTTTTTTTTGAGACAGAGACTCAAGCTGTCACCCTGGATAGAGTGCCGTGGCATCCCAGCTCACAGTAACCCCCAATTCCTGGGCTCAAGCGAGGCTCCTGCCTCCGCCTCCCAAGTAGCTGGGACTACA
>CAUYRH010041831.1:0-15375 GCA_963574655.1 Perodicticus potto | reverse complement strand
GTTTGATATGAAGACAATTAATGACAATTATTGACATGGTGGGGGTGAGGGAAGGGGAGAACAGAGAGAGAAAGAATGAGGGAGGGGTGAGGAAAGGAAGAGCAGAGAGAGGGAAGGAGCGAGGGGGGTGGGGTCTTGGGGTCTTGGTGTGTGCCACACCTTTTGGGGGCAAAATATGATTGTAAGAGGGACTTTACCCAACAAATGCAACTAGTGTAACATGGTTTCTTGTACCCTCAATGAATCCCCAACAATAAAAAAACAAAAAAAAAAAAAAAGAAGAAGAAGAGGAAGAGAGAGAGAGATTGATCTGTTTCTCCAGCACATGAGGACACAGTGAGAAGGTGGCTGTCTACAAACCAGGAAAAGAGCCCTCAACAGAAACCGACCATGCTGGCACCTGATCTTAGACTTTCCAGGCTTCAAAACTATGAAAAACAAACTTGCATTGTTTGAACCATTAAAAAAAAAAAAACATCTAGTTTACAGGCAATTACTTCTTAAAATTTACATCAGAATAACCTTAGGAGCTTCTGAAAATTTTTGATTCCTAGGTCCCACATCCAAAATTCTAATCTAGTAAATTGAAGCGAGGCAAAGATCCTGTATTTTCACAAGAAATTCTAGTACAAGTGGCCTATGCACTACCTATTCCAATTTTATTTTCATACTTTCCGTTTATCCAATTATAGCTATTATCTTTCTTAAAAGAAAATTGTTTGGTTTAAATATTTATAATTATTTAGACAAGAATACATAGAACTATATTAGGATATATCTTAAATGAACTAAAATACCATCCACTGTTTAAAAATAAACAAAAAATTTTATTTAGTGTTTACAACATGTAAGGTACTGTGCCAAGTATTTTATATAATTATTTAATTTACTCTTTATATAAAACCTGAGAAGTATGCATTTTGCCTCCATTTATATATGTAAAAACTAAAGCTGAGTGAAGTTAAATAACTCACTGAAGCCCATACTGCCATAAGCAGCAGTGTCAGAATTCCAAACCAGGCTATCTGCCTCTAAAGTGCTCACTTTCTGCATTATGCTGTAACTGATTTCTGATTTGTTCAGGTTGCCAGATGAAACGTTTTCCCCAATTCCAGTTGCCATATAGATGAAGAAGAACTCCAAACCCAAACTTAAGTGTTGGTACTATTGTCAGAAAGTTTTAAAAGAATGAAGCTGGTCAAGCCAAAAAGGAAGACTTTCTATCGATGATGTATGCAAATGCTGCTTTGAGGTCATTCACTAAAGACTGAGAAAGAAGCAAGTGATCCTATTTCCTAACAGAAAACAACGCAGGTGAAAACCACCATGTCATGGTGAGAAATCCTGCAGTGGTAATCACCTGAGCCAGGTGGTTTAAGCCTTCCTTTGGCCAAATGACATGTAGCATGCTTTCTCCATGACTGTCACTGTCTCATCTTTAGAAATGATAATCCACAAATTACTGATGAATTCTGATTTAGTGTCTAGGACAGTGAGTAAAGACAAACATTAATTTAATATTCCATAGTACACTACTATAACTCACTACTAGACTGGGTTATCAGAGAGAATAGAGGAAAGATATTCCATACAGGAAGAATACCATGTGCTCAAGAACTATAAGAAGCTTTCTATGACTGAAACATGGAATGCATAAAGGAAGTGGTAGGAGGGAAGGATGAAAGTGAAGGCAAGGACCAGATTACAAAACACCCTGTTTGCCATACTAAGGAGATTGACTTTATCCAACAGGTGATAGGAAGCTCTTTAAAAATCTTAAGCAGCCAGAAAGATCAACTAAGGCATGCTTAGGAGAATGAAGTGCTAATGGGCTCCTGTGTTACCCCAGGTCAATACTGTGGGGCCCACAGCTCTGCCAGGGTGGAGGAGAACATCTGAGAGAGAATGCTGGCATTCAACAGAAAAGTAACCAGAAGCACTGAAAACAAGTAATGGGAGAGCAGCAAGGGATCCTGCTGGGGGAAGCTCCTAGAAAAGCTTCAAAAAGTGAGAGAGAAACCTCCAGGGCTCCACACTCCCACCACAGTCTTCTGCAATCTTGGCTACAAGAGAACCTCTCAACACATGCAGGCCTTGGACCTAACATAGGGATATGCCTACTGATTGCACTGAGATTTTGTTCCATAAAGGGAACCCAGGCAGAACACCACAGGCATCTGAGCTAGATGGTACTTCAGCCCAGGGATGTATGTCCTGTCCTAAATTCAGATTAATATGGTTGCTGCAGTCACAAAAGGGAAGAGAAGGGGAGAGACCAGGCATTCCTATGTACCCCCAAAACAAATTTCACTGCCTTGATATAGGCTGTTTTAAGACCAAGGCATGGGCAGACTGCACTGCCCCAGCTATCCTCGCATGCTGCTCCAACTGAGGGATCCTACCTTCCCTGGTGGCAGGCTCACAGTGCAGCCACCACAGCCCACACAAGAGTATCCCGCTGGTGGATTAGGAACTACCTTGCCTTTGCCTAGAGACTACCTCACCTTTGCCTATCACAGCCGGTAACTGAAAACACTACTTGGGAGCCTGAACACAAGTCAGCTGACCCAGTCCCATCTCCTCAGCAGTCAAATGTACCATCCACAGTCTTAGAAATTGCCCAGCCGAGTCCATCACCATTGGTACCTAATCACTCCCACTGGGGTCTGAAGTCAGGCCAACTTAAGCTACTGATACCATGACTGCTGACACCCACCTGCATGTATTACCAGTGATCTAGGGGACTGGCCTGCCCAATCTTTCACCAAGCACCAACACCAGCATGGACCACTTGAGTTCCAGTGGGTTGCTCCACCACAGTTTATCCCATCAGCTGCATCACACCAGCTGCCCCTCTTTGCTAATGATATGATGTTCTATCTATAAAAACCTAAAGACACCACCATAAAATTCCTAGATAAATGAAATCAGTAAAGTTGCAGTCTACAAAATCACTGTGCAAAAAACCAGTAGTGTATCTACATGCCAATAAAATTCTAGCTGAGAAAGAAATCAGGAAGCCATTCCTATTTGTAATAACTACCAAAAAACTCTCTATGAATACACTTAATCAAGGCGGTGAAAAATATCTACAAGGAAAACTATGGAACACTGTCGAATGAAACAAATGAAAACATCCCATGCTCAAGGTTCAGAAGAATCAGTATTATTCAAATAACCATATTGCCTGAAGCAGTCTACAAATGCAATCCCTATCAAAATATGAATATCATTCTTCACAGAATTAGAAAAAAAACAATCCTAATATTCATATGGAACCAAAAATACCTCTAATAGCCAAAGCAGTCCTAAGCAAAAATGACAAAGCTAAAGGCATAGCATTACCTGACTTAAAAACATATTACAAGGCTATAGTAACCAAAACAGCATAATATTGATATGAAAATAGACACACAGACCAATGGAACAGAACAAAGAACCCACAGATAAAGCCACACATTTATAGCAAAAATGTTTGCTATAATGGCTTTCTTGTTCAACAAAGTCAATAAGAACTTACTTTGGAAACAGGACTTTCTTTTTATAAATAGTGCTAGGAAAATTAGAAAGCCACATGCAGAATAATGAAACTGGATTCTTATGTCTCACTATATACAAAAGTCAATTCAAAATGGATTGAAGATTTAAGTATAAGACCCAAAACTATAAAAATACTAATTAATACTATTAATACTTAAGGGAGGACAGTGACTGTAGCTCAGTGAGTAGTGTGCCGGCCCCATAAACCGATGGTGCTGGGTTTGAACCTGGCCCCGGCCAAACTGCAACGAATAAAGAAGAGGAATATGTCTAGGATTCTGGCTTGATAGATTACAGAAAGCAGTAAAAGAGGCCATTTCAAAGAATTTCCCAAGAAGTCTATTTTGAAAGAAATCACAGTGGTCAAGAACATAGGTTTGCCAGGCATGGTGGCTCACACCTATAATCCTAGCACTCTAGGAGGCTGACAAGTGTGGATTGCTTGAGCTCAGGAGTTGGAGAACAGCCTGAGCAAGACAAGACTCCATCTATACTAAAAATAGAAAACACTGGCCGGGTATTGTGGAGGGTGCCGGTAGTTTCAGCTACTTGGGAGGCAGAAGCTAGAGGATCTCTTGAGCCGAGGAGTGTGCAGTTGCTGTGAGCTATGATATCACAGCACTCTACCTGGAGCAACAGAGGGAGACTCTGTCTCAAGAAAAATAAAAAACAAACAAACACATAGTTTTGTGCTCAAAAGTGTCACTTAATATCCATGTGACATTATGCAAGTTTTTAGACTCCTGAAGTCTGTTTCCCATCTATAATACTAAGGTATTAAAAGAATCAACTCAGAAGTGTTCTGAGGATTAAATCACCTAATACAAATGAAGCACTTAGAATAATGTCTAGTAAATGGTAATTCCTAAAGAAAAAAAAAATTGTGGCTATTATCATTGTTCCACTGAGCTTGAGGTGGCTAGAGGATATCTATGTGTAAATGGTTCAAAGAGAATTGGAAATAATGGATTTGGGATCCAGAGAAAGTTTATGTACAATGTTTCCTTAAGAGGTTATATAGTACAAACACCAACCTTTGAAAGACTTTCAGACTTTTCATTGACACACTAATTAACCTAAATTTTGGTTTCAACTGTTGTTGCATCCCAGTTTATAACTCTAAAAATTGTTTTCTTTCTTTTTTTTTTTTTTTTTTTTTTTAGAGACAGAGTCTCACTTTGTCCCCCTTGGTAGAGTGCTGTGGCATCACAGCTCACAGCAACCTCCAGCTCTTGGGTTTAGGTGATTCTCTTGCCTCAGCCTCCCAAGTAGCTGGGACTACAGGTGCGTGCCACAACATCCAGCTATTTTGTTGTTGTTGTTGCAGTTTGGCCAGGGCCAGGTTTGAACCCGCCACCCTCAGTATATGGAGCCGGCACCCTACTCACTGAGCCACAGGCACCACCCTAAAAATTGTTTTCAATAAATCAAACTATTTTTCAAACCCTTTATAAGTATTCTTATAATCTATCCTTACTGCTTTTATTTGTATAAATCTATGTTAATGTAATGTTATCTATATCAATTTTCCTAGAAAACTGTCATACACTTAAGATTAGAACAAGAATCCAGAGGACTACATGTATTTTTTTATTGATACACAAATATCACCCACATATAATGGAAAAAATTTTGATGATTTCTATGTATACAATTTTGACTCCTGTTTAAGAGCTATTGAGACCTAGACACAGCATTGTTCCCAGAAAAAAATTGTGATCAAAAATGGGTTTCGACAGGTTCTTTTTTGAGGGCACTGCTTGCCACATTCTCTGTGAGAATTCCCTTATATATATTAAAATGGTATTCTTTTTAGCATTAACCTCTTTATTTACTTAATGTCAAAAAGTGCTTCTTTTAATAATATTTCCTTTCTACTTTAGAGATGTTAAGAGAGAATACTAGAGCTTTCTCAAGAAATACAATGACAGGTGGCGCCTACAGCTCAGTGAGTGGGGCGCCAGCCCCATATACCGAGGGTGGAGGGTTTAAGCCCAGCCCCGGCCAAACTGCAACAAAAAAAAAGAAAGAAATAATAACCAGGCATTGTAGAGGGTGCCTATAGTCCCAGCTACTCAGGAGGCTGAGGCAAGAGAATCACCTAAGCCCTGGAGTTGGAGGTTGCTGTGAGCTGTGTGACAAAGCCACAGCACTTTACCAAGGGTGATAAAGAGAGACTCTGTCTCTAACAAAAAAAAAAAAAAAAGAAAGAAAGAAAGAAATACAATGACACTTTTCAAGACTATCTCAAAGGCAATTGCAAACACAGGGATGCTTGCCCTCAAAAATATTATTCAATATTCAACAAAGGACACACTGATAATTAAATGAAAAGAGTGAGGAACAGCTAGGTGAATAATTGAACAGTTAACAAGGTAGGCACCAGCCACGTACACCTGAGCTGGTGGGTTCAAATCCAGCCCGGGCCCGCCAAACAACAATGACAGCTACAACCAAAAAATGGCCAGGCGTTGTGGCAGGCACCTGTAGTCCCAGCTACTTGGGAAGCAGAGGCAGGAGACCAGTTTGAGCCCAGGAATTGGAGGTTGCTGTGAGCTGTGATTTCACAGCACTCTATCCAGGGTGACAGCTTGAGGCCATGTCTCAAAAAAAAAAAAAATAGTTGTCATACTTCAAGATGTCACTGCTCCATCACTTGACTCTGGTACCTGTGGAAATATCTGTGAGATCAGGAGTTTGGTCTTTACTATGTCATTCCAAAACTTTTCCCACATTAATAAAAAGAAAGCTCTAAAAATGAATCGTGGTATCCAAATCCAAGTAAACTAAAATCACACAAAGCAAGAAAGAGTGCTCATAAAATTAATACTTTATTATTTTAATTTTAAAATTATAGTTGAATCTAAGTCACATATTGTCCTTTAGTAAGCCAGGCCTATTGAAAACAAATCTATTTAGACTATTACTGAACTCGTAGGAAATTATCCTAGTTACAACAAAATGTATTCCTCTTCAACAAATTATTATTTGAGCACTTTTTATGCACCAGATACTTAATACTCTCCTAGGACCTGGGGATATCGCAGGGAAATAAAACATTCAAAAACACTAGGTGAAGGAAGGGAAATGAGGCAGAGGAAGAATAAAATAGGTAGATGAGTAAAATGCAGAGTATGCAAGATGATGATAAATGCAACGAAAAAATACAAAGCAAGAAAGGAGAATAAGGAGTGTCTGGACTTCAGATGTTAATTGGGATAGCCAGATAGCAGACCTCACAGAAGTGACATCTGAGTAAAAGCTAAGGTAGGTGCAGTAGTGGATGATGAATATATTTGGGCAAATCAGTTTTCCAGACAGAGAGAACAAAAGGGGAAAATAGACAGAAGTGAGCAAGGCAAGAAGCAGAGAAATCGTTAAGAACCAAGAAATGGTAAAGGCTTGCTTTTACCAAGGTGAGAAATGGTGGGGTTCTGGATATGTTTCTACAGGTAGAGCCAACAGTATTTGCTGAAGGTTGGAGTGTGGGTTATAAGAGAAAGACAGGAGTCAAGAATGATGACAAGGGTTTTAGCCTGAGCTACAGGAAGGATGGCATTTCCATTAACCGAGACATATGAGTACTGAAAACATTAATTATATTTAGCAATGAGGAAGTTACCAGGAATTTCATAAGAGAGGTTCAATGGAGTGGGTGGTGGCAATTTAAGAAACAATAGGAGGAGAGAAATTGGCACATCAAAAACTATATTTGAAGCTGGGTGCTATAGCTAAGTGGTTAGTACACTGACCCTGCACACTAGGAGTGGCAATTTCAAACCTTGCCTAGATCTGAGTAACAAAAAAAAAACCCTCTATACTTGATTCTGAAAGTTGTCTATTTCTTTTAATTGTTGCATCCTCAGCTGTGCCCAAGCTTTTAGTTTAAGTAAGTCCCATTTGTTTATTTTTATTGTTGTTGCAATTGCCATGGAAGTCATCTTCATAAAATCTTTCCCCAGGCTGACATTCTCTAGAGTTGTCCCCACACTTTCTTCTAGTATTTTTATAGTTTCATGTCTTAGATTTAAATCTTTTATCCACCTTGAGTCAATTTTTGTAAGTGGTGAAAGGTGCAGGTCCAGTTTCAGTCTTTTACATGTGGTTATCCAAGTCTCCCAGCACCATTTATTGAATATGGATTCTTTTATCCAGTGTATGCTTTTCTTCAATTTATCAAATATCAGTTGGCTACAAGAGACTGGTTTGGTTTCATATGTCTTTATATATCTATTTGTGCCAGGATCAGGCCGTTTTGATTACTGTAGACTTGTAATATAACCTAAAGTCTAGAGTGATGCCTCTAGATTTGTTTTTATTACTAAGAATTGCCTTGGCTTTATGGGGTATTTTTAGATTCCATATAAAACAAACAGCTATTTTTTCCAGTTCTTCAAAGTATGATGTTGGTATTTTAATGTAGATTGCATTGAATCTGTAGATTGCTTTTTTAACAATGTTGACTCTTCCCAGCCAAGAGCACAGTATATTCTTCCATTTGTTAATGTCTTCAACTATTTCTTTTCATTGGGTCTCATAATTCTCTTTGTAAAGGTCCTTCACCTCTCTTGTTAGGTATATTCCTAGGTAATTCATTTTCCTTGAAGCTATTGTGAAGGAAATTGTGTCTTTGATTAGCTTCTCAACTTGGCTGATACTGGTGCATACAAAGACTACTAATTTGTGGACATTGATTTTATACCTTGAGATATTACTATATTTCTTGATCACTTCAAGTCTGGTGGTTAAGTCTCTGGGGTTCTGTAAGTACAAGACCATATCATTAGGAAAGAGCAAGAGTTTGACCTCCTCTGCCCGCATTTGGATACCCATTATATCTTTCTCTTGCCTGATTGTATTGGCTAGAATTCCAGCACTATGTGAAACAGTAGTGGCAATAAAGGACATCCTTACCTGGTTCCATTTTTTAATGGAAAACTTTCAGTTTTACTCCATTCAGTATGATACTAACTGTGGGTTTGTCATAGATGGCTTCAATCAATTTAAGAAATGTGCCACCTATGCCTGTATTCTCAAGTGTAGATATTTGCATGTTATGAATCTGACAAAGGGTTGATAACTAGAATCTACAGAGAACTCAAATTAATCAACAAAAAAAGTAAATAATCCTTTCTATCTGTAGCAAGAGACATGAACAGAACCTTTTCTGAGGAAGACAGACAAATGGCTAACAAACATATGATAGATAAAATGCTCATCATCCTTAATCATCAGAGAAATGCAGATCAAAACCACCCTGAGATATCATCAAATCACAATGAGAATGGCTCACATCACAAAGTTCCAAAGTTGCAGATGCTGGCACAGATGTGGAGAGAAGAGAACACTTTACACTAGTGGTGTGACTGCAAACTAATACAGCCTCTTTGGAAAGAAGTATGGGGATTCCTCAAAGAACTCAAATTAGACCTCTCATTTGACTCCACAATCCTGCTACTAGGCATCTATCCAGAAGAAAAAAAAGCATTTTATCATAAGGACATTTGCACTAGATTGTTTATTGCAGCTCAATTTACAATTGCCAAGATGTGGAAACAACCTAAATGCCCATCAATCCAGTAATGGATTAACAAACTGTGGTATGTGTATATCATGGAATACTCTTCAGCCATAAAAAGATGGTGACTTTACATCTTTTGTATTAGCTGGATGGAGTTAAAACACATTTTTCTTAGTAAAGCATCACAAGAATGGAGAAGCAAATATACAATACACTCAATACTAACATGAAGCCAATAGATGATCTAATACATGCCCACAAAGAGAAAACCTCAATTCAATTCAAGTTGGTGATAGAGGGAATGACAGAGGGGGAGGGGGGAGGAGGGGAGGGAATTAGTGTGCTCCCACTTAATGGACACAACGTAAGGGCATTGGCACACCTTTTGGTTGCAGGACACAACTAGAAGAAAGACTCCAACTAACATATGCAAATATTACAACCTAGTTGTTTGTAACCTCACAGTAGTCTGAGATTAAAAAAAGAAAGAAAGAAAAAACTATACTCCATAAGATTAGGAGGAAAAAAAGGAGCAAAGAATTAGGGTAAGAGTTGGAAGAGGTAGCTCAAACAAGGAAATCTGTCATTGTTTGTTGTTTTAATTTTCTTTTTTTAAATTTTTTTTCTAATTGAGACAAGGGTCTCACTTTGTGGCCCTCAGTAGAGTGCCATGGCATCATAGCTTACAGCAACCTCCAACTCTTGGACTAAAGCAATTATCTTATCTCAGCCTCCCCAGTAGCTGGGACTACAGGCACCTGCCACAATGCCTGGCTTTTTGTGTTTTTTTTTTAAGAGACCAGGTCTCACAATGGCTCAGGCTGGTCTTGAACTCCTGAGCTCAGGGAAATCCACCAGAGTGCTAATCCTCCCAGAGTGCTAGGATTACAGATGTGAGCCACCACACCTGGCCTGTTATTGTTTGTTTTAAATAACATAGGTGAAAATACATACTGTGTCTTGTGAAATTATTTCACCATATCCTATTTTTGTTTCTTTTTACTTCTTTTGCTGTAAGCAGAAGGTTAGTAAAATAATAAAGTAATTATACTCAATGGAATCAAACTATAACAGCATAACAATAATGTCTCAAAATAATTTTAAGAACATCTATAAAATAAACAGCAAATCTTTTTTAAAAGAAAGAGGAGGTGAAACATTTACTGGGAAAAGTTCAGTGGTTTGATCAGCAATAAACAAGAGGTATTTCCTTTATTAAAATGCCTGATTACATAAAAAGTACACAAATATTTTTAAACTGTATAACGATATCAGTTCTCTCACCATGAAATTTTAATTCCTGTGGTCTGGTAGACATAGATCTGCTGGAGACAGGAAGCAAAGAATGCCATTCAGCTGAATGAATGAATGAATGATTATGGTAAACTAAAACATAATTCCCAGTGTCAAGTCAGGACATCAGGGACAACAACAATGCAGCTCTCTTCATAAGGGCATGGAAGCTTTGGGTTTTGTTTTGTTTTTTCCCCCTCAAAGTGAAAAAAGATATTGATTTGGGACTTCATTTAAAAGATACGATTGGAGTCTTTGTTTCATGACATTATAGACTGACTCTGTCTTATTTCCTCTTTTCCCCTGGTCTATCATGGTGCTGACTGTGTAATAGGAATTCAATAAATATTTTTGAATGAATAAATAAATGAATGAATGCATAGAAGAACTAGATAAATGGATAAATGAATGAACAGCACCTTAACCCTGTAAAACTACATTACAAGCAAATCATAGGTGCAGTTTCATCTAATAAATCACTTCCACAATAAATAATTACCATACCAACTCTATCTTTACCACACATATGGAGACTATACACATAGTATCTATTTTGACTAGCCAAACGATATATTATTACTAATCTCACTGATGTGCTTGGTGAAGAAAAAATTAATTTGGCCTTATTTTAGCAAAATCACCTTTAGGGCCTTTCTACCAGCTGTTGTTCTTAAGAGTAAGACTGTTGGCTCAGTGTCTGTAGCTCAGTGGTTAGGGCACCGACTACATACACCAGGGCTGGCAGGTTCAAACCCAGCCTGGGCCTGCTAAATGACAATGACAACTACAACAAAAAAATAACCAGGTATTGTGGTGGGTGCCTGCAGTCCTAGCTACTTGGAAGGCTGAGGCAAGAGAATCACTTAAGCCCAAGAGTTTGAGGTTGCTGTGAGCTATGATACCATAGAACTCTACCCAGGGCGACAAAGTGAGACTCTGTCTCAAAAAAAAAAAAAAAGAGAGAGAGAGAATCAACATAAAGAAATCTGTGAAGTAACCATAAATATGAATGCTGATGTTGAAGATTCAGATGTGTAGTGTTTAAACCACATAAACTGAATTAATATTTAGACTAACTTTGCCCTTCTAAAAAGATGTCCTATATATGTATTAATGTTAACCACATAATAACACAGACTTTTAGAAATGTAATTTTCAACATATAAATGTTCTTGTCTGGGTGATGGACCATACCTATGGATATGGATGAGAATTCTCCTGAAAGACTTCCATCAATAATCAAGGGACATTCTGGGCATAAAAAGAAGCTTCTCTGAAAAAAGGAACCAGGATTCCCAGGATTGGTAATAAATAAATGAGCCCAGGATTCCCACAGATTGGTCTTTGGTGGGGATTGAGCTTGCCCTGCCACATGATGCTAAATGGAAGCAAACTGACATGAGAAAAAATAGCTGGAGAATTGCAAGGCTGCCTTTACTCATCAATATATTCCTGGAGTACAATGATTCAGAGTGTGGACAACTACTAGGGAGCATAAAGAACAAACAAGACATATTAGTGGAACACAAAAAATCCCTTTGATACTGCCACACATTATTTGAGTAAAAGAAAGCAATAGAAAAAAAACTGACTATCCTATCTTTCTAGCAGGATTAACGTTTACAGTCTCATTTGGGGTATCATACTTGGTATTTATTGTTTTACCAGTCCTGAATAGTAGTTCTTTTCTTCTGGAAAATTTTCCACCTAACCTTTCATTCAGCTAGACTTTATTAATTCAGGGATGGCCATCTGACCCGATATATGCCAATCATATATCATTCCCCTGGAGTCTTCAACTTGATATGAGACATACCTAAGTCTTCATGCCTCTCTAGAGGAGGAAATTTAAGGCTTTAGAGATAGTGGAGACCATTTCTCTCACTATATGAAAAAAGTGTGGGGAAAATGAATCTAAATCACAGAAACTTGGAGAAGTGTGAAGAACAGGCCAGTACAACTTCCCAGCCAAAGACCACTGCCCCTGCATCCAGCACCTATATCCCATTGCTGTTGTGACCATGCCCAAGAGAAGGCTGAAGAGGAGCTAATGAGAATAAAGCCAGGCAAAGGGTTAATAGCAGAGAAGAGCCACAAGGGTGTCTGCTGAACCTTTTCCTCCAAATCCAGAGCCCAAGCCTAAAGAGGCCTCTGCAAAGAAGAAAGAGAAGGTACTCAAAGGGAAAAAGGGAAAAGCTGATATTGGAAAGGAAGGGAATAACCCTGCAGAAATAGAGATGCCAAAATAGACCAGGCTCAGAAAGCTAAGGTGCTGGTGATGACAAGTAAAGTGTGTACATTTTTGATAACTATGGATTTCTGGTGAATGTACAATTTAAAATACTCTAAATATTTTGGAGGAGGAGGAGCCAAGATGGTGGTCTGTAGCCAGCTTTCTGCAGAGGTTCCCGTCCAGAAGGAGAGTTAAAGGACAGAAACTCAGCAAGAAAGCCAATGGTTTGGATCTAAGCCAAAAGAAAAGGTCAAAGAACGCCCATCAACCCTGCTGGGGCAACCTGAGACCCTGAGGACACAAGCAAAAAGGTACAGAGCACATCACCAAGCGGACAGGAGTCCCCTCCCCCGTGAGAGCGGCTCACAGTATACTCCATACCTCCATACAAATAAGCAAGCAGAGTTCAGATGTCCTCCCACTCTACCCCAAGGGAGAGACCCTCTAAAAACAAGACCTCCTTCCCCTACTAGGGTGCATCGGCACAATCCCACCAGGCATAAAACTGCATAAAACTGTATATATTCTCTACCTGCAAGTTTGAGTTCCTGGTATTCCCCTCCACTCTCACCCTGAGGTCTGGAAGCCTGTCCCCAACAGAGTCCAGATTCTCAGAGATTTTCTCAAGGGGTGTGGATGGGGCGTAGACTGTTGCTGATCTGTGCTGATTTTCTGGCTCAGGAGTGGTGAGAGGAAAGTGAGCCAAGAGGAGGCCCAGCTAGAAAGAAGGTCCCCTTGAGGCACGAAACAGCAACCTAAGCTGCGAGAACAATAGCAGGAGGGCTGGCACCACTGGGAATGTTTGGAGGAGGCACTCCCAGTCTTCTGGGTGGCCAGGGGAAGTGGGCGGCTTCTCCGGTGGTAGCCACTGGCAGAGTGGACCAGCAACCAAGGCACGTGAAGGATATGCCTGAGGCAGTACCAGCAGGACAGAGCACAGGGATTAGAATATGCGCAGAGTCAGCTGACAACCAGGGCAGAGGCTGCTTTGCTTACCTTCAGATTCACCTGGCCCTCAGGGGATGAAAGCTGAGACAAAGGGCTGGAACTCACAGACTGAATCAGACCTATTTGCAGCCCAAGTCTGATCTGGGAAAATAGCCTTGACAGAAATAAATTCTGCGAACTTGTTTTGTTCCAGCAGTAACATCAATCAGGGACAGGGCTGGAACTGAGTGAATCGCCCCAGCCCCAATCAAGTACACAGGTTGTCAGGCCTCAGCTCCCCCTGCCAAACAGTGACAGGGAGTAGCAGACTGGTTGAGGAGCCACAGACCTCACTGTGACCCAGGCAGGTGCAAACCTCTGGAGCATCTGCTCATTGGAGGAAACTGGATCACAACTGTTATCACAGACTGGGTGTGACAGAGGAGCAAGGTGGGGAAGGAGGCATCAACCTTCCCAGACTAATCTACTGGCTGGGGAAGGCCCTACTGAGCTCACAGAACACCAGAGTGAGTTATACTAGAGCTTCCAGCAGATCCCTGCTATCTAGTTGCCAGAGATTTTTTTACTCTTCCATTTGAGAATGGTGCCGGCTGGGACAATTGATTGGGACCTCTTCAACTGGGCCAATCACCCAAGGACGTTCCAAAGTGGTACCCTGGGTGTCTGGTAGTGGGAAGGTTTGATTTGGCTTTTCCAATTGTTGCCTGTGGTGGGTACGGTGACTTAACTGCTGGTATTTCTTCACAGCGCAGATTTCAATCCAGAGGAACAGATTCTCTAGGGTAAGACAAAGACCACCTGAAAATGAGACAGAGCCACTTAACCCCACCACACCAAGAAGGTCCCCAGTTTCGCAAGCAGTAGCACTCTCGGGGTCCTTGGCAAAACTCTAGGGGAAAAGGTACAGATACCAGTCTCAGCTTTCAAGCAAAGTAACTTGATTTCTTCCAACTGCATAGTAGTTGGAGATTTTAATACTCCTTTAGCAGTGTTGGATAGATCCTCCAATAAGAAGCTAAGTAAAAAGGGGAGGGAGAGGGTGGGGGGAGAGAGGATAAAGGGCAGGATCACACCAGTGGTGTATATTTGAATGGTCAGGAGAAAACTTCTAAACACAGATCAAAAATGTTCTCACATAATAAGGAGAAAGTCTCTTGAATGTTATCGCAATCAGGTTGATGAAAATATCTCCGATTGTACCTGAAGCCCACACACTGTACCCCATGATTGAATTATTGTACACAGCGATGATTCAATAAAAAAAAAAAAAAGAAGCTAAGTAAAGAAATTATAGACTTAAACTTAACGATTCAACATCTGGATTTAACAGACATCTACAGAACATTTCATCCTAATAAAATTGAATACACATTCTTCTCATCAACCCATGGAACATACTCCAAAATTGATCACATCTTAGGTCACAAATCTAACCTCAGCAAATTTAAAAGAATAGAAATTATTCCTTGCATCTTCTCGGACCACTATGGAATAAAAGTTGCACTCAACAATAACAGGAATTTGCATACTCAAACAAAAACATGGAAGTTAAATAACCTTATGCTGGAAGATAGATGGGTCATAGACAAGATTAAGAAGGAAATCACTAAATTTTTGGAAGAAAACGACAATGAAGACACAAATTATCAAAACCTCTGGGATACTGCAAAGGCAGTCCTAAGAGGGAAATTTATAGCACTGCAAGCCTTCCTCAAGAGAATGGAAAGAGAAAAAGTTAACAACTTAATGGAACGTCTCAATCAACTGCAAAAGGAAGAACATTCTAACCCCAAACCCAGCAGGAGAAAAGAAATAACCAAAATCCGGGCAGAATTAAATG
>CAUYRH010041826.1:0-49572 GCA_963574655.1 Perodicticus potto | reverse complement strand
TTTTTTTTCTCTAAGAGGAAAACATGGAGAGAGAAAGAATTCCATAGAATCTTCCTGGTATACTAACTTAATTTTAAATTTTTAATAAACCTGAGAAATGTTCATTCTTCTCTCTCCATCTTCCACCCCCACCCCACAGTCATACTCACCCAAACTTTCACATAAGTCTCTCCAAGAATTAGAAAAGTATTTCAGGGATTGTCTTACTCATCTCATCACTGGATAAAAATGTAAGGGCATTGAATAAACGAGAGGTTATACTTTATTTTCAAGATGCAAAATAGGATTGCGAGAAGCCAAATTGGTTTGTTTATTTGGAGTGTTAACTGTGCTGCTTTGATCGGGCTGGGGGGTGGTATCAGAGGCACTGGGTGGATACATGACCTCACCTCTGCTTGTGAAATCTAATAAAATTCCTTCTGTCATGTACTGCAATGTTTGACATTCCTACTGTACAGATGATGAAACCAAAAAACTGAGGTCAAGGAAGGCTATTTGCCAAAACCTAGATGGCTAATGATCTGGAGAGTGGGAATAAAAATCCAAATTCCTTGCTGATAGTGATTTGAGTTTCAACTATAGCTTCTGCCCCCCTCATTCACACAAACCCCTAAAGTCTAGGGTGAGACAGGCTTCATCTGTGTGCCTCTGATTTGCTTATAAGCTCTAATATGATCATTTTTGCACGTTGGGCTATTCTAACCCTGTTTACTCACGAGACCTGTGATCTTAATCCCTCCCTTGGGAACAGTGAGTGCCTGATGCAGTTTGAGACATTGGACACTTTGCTTCCCAACTCTGGGGTTCCTGCACCTGACTATAGCTTCCAGTCGTAGACCATCCACGCTCCTAAACAGAACACTGAGTGGTGGTGACAGCCTCCCCAAGACTTCTCAACTGCACCTATACTATGGATTACGTCCATCAGTCTGGCTCTCCATGTGAAAGTGGGGCATGTGGTGTCTTTTCTAGTTACACACAGGGAATACGTGCCCTTTCATAAAATAGTTATGAGATTCAATGCAGTGCGAAGAGTTCCTCAATATACTGTTTGGCATGTAGTAAATAGTTAAAACTAATGCTGTCTCCTGTAGCCATCTTTCCAATTATTTTAATGGTCTTAGAAGGCCGTCCTTTGTTCAAGCATTCACTTCTTCATTTGAAACTGCTTACAGAAGGTCTGTCCTGTGCCCAGCTCCCTGCTAGGCATTGAACTTCTGCATCCTGGCCCATGAAAGTGACATGAGATTACCCACTACGCCAACTACTTTGGATTCTCCCCTCCTATAGTTTTCCCTCTATGACCAAACTCCCTGTCTCTGTTTCACTGTCCCAAACCTGGCATTTGTTCTTAAGAGAGGAATTGGAAAATTGAGATAAATTCACAGAAGAATATAACAAGGTAAGGAATGCAAAGCTAGAAATATTGGAAAAGTATAGAACAAATACAGAAATAAATAGAGTATTCAAGAGGTAGAATTTTTAACTATAGAGAAATCATCACTCTTACTTGACTTATTTTTATAAACCTCCCCCCTCCCCTCCCCTCCCTTTCTCCATATTCTTGTGCTATAATCGGGTTATAGCTTTTATATGAAAGCTATAAATTAGTTTCATAGTAAGGCTGAGTTCATTGGATACTTTTTCTTCCATTCTTGAGATACTTTGCTAAGCAGAATATGTAAATAAAATTTAAAACAATACACAGATGTAGTTCCCTCAGGAGGCTGAGGCAGGAAGATCACTTGAACCCAGGAGTTTGAGGCTGCAGTGACCTATTATATGATGATGCCACTGCACCCTAGCCTGGAAGACAGAACAAGATATGATCTTGGCTCCAAAAAAAAAGATGGAAAGGCAAATTAAAGATAACTGTGGTAGTCATTAATTTCTCTCTGATCAAATCTGGTTAAACAACTATCTGGGTTTAGAATACGTTCAACAACATGAAATAAAATCTGATCCTAGAGATCATTCCACATTTTCTAACTTTGGAAAAACAACAGGACTCAAAATTCATATACAACATGATTTAAGTCTCATTTTCTAAGCTACTTGTATCCACATTCTTTTGTCAAAAGCATTTTAACCAAAGGCATGTGGATGAGAAATTCAAGAGAAGCGTAATTAGTTCAGCAATTAGCTTTAACTTTTCAGAAATATTTCTTTTGTCAAAAGCATTTTAACCAAAGGCATGTGGATGATGGGAAGACCCAGCTAGAGGACAAGTAGAGTAGGTTTCTTACAAGGAATACATGGAACAAGTATCTCTCAAGGAAGCATTATTAAGTTTTGTCTGCTGAAGATGATATACAATGTTCACTACACATTGCAGTCATCTACTGATGAAGAGCAAACAGTAAGTCACAAATGAGAATATAGATGAAGCTGAACAGCACTGTTCAGGATCAGCCAATAATAGACTTTTATCCCCTCTACAGCAAAAATCAACCAATGAGGCAGTATGTTTGACCACCAGTTGTAATAAACCAGTTAAAATATGCTTAAAAAGAGGAGAAGATTTTAATGCCTATATTAGAGAAATGTTTCTGAAAAGTTAAAGCTAATTGCTGAACTAATTACGCTTCTCTTGAATTTCTTATACAGAAATGATGTGCTTCCAGATTAACTAACTTTACTTCCAAAGAACTGGGAGTGATTCCAAATTTTGACTGTCAGATCATTCCACTTCCATGGAAAATATTCCTTTCAGTCCTGCCCTTCGGCAAAGATGTTGGAGATCCTTTTATAGAGCTTCAGTGGAAATGAAGACATCATCTCTGTCTTAACAGACCTTCTGACTTCAGAATGGTGAAACATAATTCTTTTTGGCCATCCAAAATGGATTTGAAGACGCAAAAGCAAACAAACCCCAGTGACTTTCCAAGTCCTATTAACTCCAGTTCTATTTGTTTCCAATTCTACTTTACCCCAAAGCAGCAGTATTATCTCATGACCTGGGGCATTGTTGTGGTGTTTTATAAGACTTTCTTTGTAGGCTTGGGTATTTTTCTTTTTTACCTCCCAAGTCAAATAAAGTGGAAAAGCCCATGTGCTGTCTCTGCTAAGCCTCTTAAATGTGAACACTGAATCAAAGTTCAGTGCACTGGCTGGTGTGTAAGAATTCTATATCCCTTTGGCTCCCTTTTCTGTTATAAAATCCCATGCTATATTTTCTGCCTAAAAAATGAATAAACATTCTAATAAATAATCAAGTTATAAAGCTACTTTTTATGAGCTTTGCTGCTTGGGGCATATTCTGGTGCCAGTGATATTTTATTAAAAAAAAAAAAAGTTGAGATTGTGGTTTGGCCACAAGTACAAAAGATGCTACATTGCCTGTGAATTTTTGTGCTCTGATTTTTCCAACACTCTTCTTGTCCTGTACCAGGTTCACAGTTGCTGTATTTAATCTCGGCTGCTCAGCTAAGGGCACTAGTCCCATCCGTGGTTATGAGCAATGTTTCCCTGGTAGAGTTAGAGAAGGAGACACAAAATTGGTCGATTCCATTTGCTATTAGCTGGGATCATGAAAGTGGGACTAGTGGGGAATCAGTGTTTGTTTTCAACAGACAAAGACATTCTATCTTATTTTTAAGGGGAGACAACAATACATAATTAACTGAGGCAGTCATGACCTGGGGCAGATGGAGATACCAGTCCAGTAGAAAACACACTGTCTGGAATAATGATTCCTGCTGGGCAGCACTAATTCTGGGAAGTAGGAGAGATTGAGGAAGCTTTCTCCGAAGCTATAGGAATTTAAACGTACCGAATTTGTCTGAAGTCTTTCTGGAGTATGCATATGCAAAAACACACAGAGTACATTGGAACTGACTGCAAAATATAAGTGAAATGCAGCAGCAGGAAGAAAATACAACAATGTTTGTGACTCCAGAATAGTATCTAAAATATCTAATATTTTCTGAGGGTTTAGATTGGGCCACATATTATGCTAAATTCTTTGAAGCATTATTCTAATCCACATTTGTAACATCTCTGAGGTACATAATACCATTTCTGCCTTTTTAAAAATAAGAAAATTGAATCATAAAGAAGTTGCAAAATGTGCCTAAGATTACCCTGTAAATTGCCACATAAGATATTTGAACAAGAATGTGCAAAATGATAAATGGAACAAATGAAAAGCCCTCAAACTACTGTCTATGGAAAAATATGTCTAATCCAAAATGATTAGGGAGTGACAGATAATTCCATAAGTGTTGTTGGGTTAAATGAATAGCCTCTGGAAAAACATTAATAAAGACAGAGCTGGACTCAAATCAATACACTGGGATAAATTCCAATGGATGAAAGATATAAAGACAATATAAATAAATATAAAAATCCCAAAGTCTTTAAATATTTATAAATTATACTAAATAAAAATTTTAAATAATTCTATTGTAAAAAATACAAAGGTTTCTATGATTCTAAAATGCATTATTTTAAACCATTAAGATATATGCCCCTTCTTCCCAAAATAACTACTTACTATTATAAATTATCTTGATAATAAAAAGGGAAACATAAAAAACATTAGAAAATCAAATCAATAAACCTTTTCTTTTTCTCTGCTCAAGAATAGACTAAAAGCTATTTTCCTCTACTTTGCCATGTCCAAAACATTTATGAGGCAAAACAGTCAGAGGGTACCAACCAGTGTCATACAACAAGATTCAAAGTATTGAAACTGGAGGAACCATGAAGATCAGTGCAACCTACTCATGTTTACAGATGAGAAAAAGTAGCAGGTGACCTGTTGAAAGTCCTAAGACTAATTAATACTCACATTATACTTACATTAATACTTAGTTACATCACTCAACTGGGATGTTTCTCCCATTTCTCTCACACTAACAAGTGGAGGGAGCAGTGCTGAAGTTGGAGTAATAAATCTTGACACTGTAGTCTAACCAGGGAACTAATAATAATGACAGCACATACCAAAACTTTTTGAAAGGCTGTGTTTTTAATCTTGATTAGGGAATTTGCACAGTTGCCAATATATGCACTGCAGGGAGGGCATGTGGCCATAGAGATGACCTGATGGAAATGTCCTCATATATTCATAGAATTGTCATTGGGCTAGTAGTTTGATGTCCCATTTTATGACTTTGTGATTTCCTAGTGAATAATTTAATTCACGATTATGACTATACCATTTGTTAAAATATTAAAAACATTTCTGTTCTGATAATCAAATAGCTACCTCAAGTGCTGTGCTGTCTACACACACTAGTCCCTCCATGGGCCACCTGAAGATCCAGGAACCAATGGATCAAAGCGTTGGGGCAAGAGATTTCCAGATTCTGCGTCAGCATAATCAATTTCAACGGGTCAGTATTTATGCTGCATTATAGATTGTCCAACATTTTGTCTCTAACTTCTGGAAATATAAATGCAAAGATAAACCTGAAATCCAGAGATCAAAACAGAAAGAAAATGGTGAGGCAGCAAAGCTTTGCAACCAAGTCTAAATTAAGAACATAAAACATATTTCCAGGTGTACATTTCAGGAGGGGGTTTTATGTAAGGGATAGATGGGAAAGAAAAGTAACAATAACAGCAAAAATTGGTTCTGGATTGATAGACCATCTCAGTAGAAAGTATTCTACATAGAAATGGGTTCGTTTTACCTATAAGTTCAGGACTCCTTAACACAACACTTACGTGCTAAAGAGGTCAGGACAGGCTGACTTCTCCTGCATAGTTGGTCAGAATCTGCACAATATTCTGCACACTTGCACCCTCTGCCATGCCTGTGTGCTCACTCTCATTCTGAGCTATCTATTTTTGCATGGGTTGCTGATTAATATCCATCATTTTACTTTCAAACACAATGATAATTGAGCTCCTCTCGGAGGTACCCTTCATCACCACTTTGTCCAGATGAAGTTCAGTCATCCTACTTCTAGATTAAAATAATAGGGTTGGATCTGACACACCACTTCTGAAAACCCTCATTCTCTGAATGAGAGACCAAGAGAAGCATGAGAGAGAGAGTGAGATAGATAGACAGGGGTGATGGGAGAAGAAGAGGAAGCAGTTAAAGCTTAATTCTTGGAAGCTTAAAGCCTCTTCACTAAGCATGGCTTTTCCTTTCATAGCACTGCCGGCTACAGGAAGAAATTTAGTGATACTTTTCTTTGGTACATGCTTCCTGTGAGAGAGGTGAGTGATGTGGAGGAATTTATTTATTTATATTTTTTTGGAGAGACAGAGTCTCACTTCATCACCCTTGGTGGGGTGCCATGGTGTTACACAGCTCACAGCAACCTCCAACTCCTGGACTGAGGCGATTCTTTGCCTCAGCCTCCCAAGTAGCTGGTACTACAGGTGCCCACTACAACGCCCAGCTATTTTTCTGTTTTTTCAGTTCAGCCAAGGCCGGATTTGAACCTGCCACCTTCAGTATATGGGGCCGGCACCCTACTTGATGAGCCACAGGCGCCGCCCAATGTGGAGGAATTTAGTACATGCTGGAAATCAATCAGATACATGTAAAGGAAAATCGAAATGAATGCTGTGGCCATTTGTCATTACTTCCATAAAAAAAATTAACTGGGAAGCCATTAGGCCAACATAGCTCTACTTCCTTGGGTCCCTATACAAGCACACCAAAGCCCAATGTAAATAGAAAATAAAACTTAAGCTTAATCGGGCAGAAATAACAAATTAACCTCTAATTTTGGACTTTCCACCAGATTATACCCCAACAGGGCAGATACCTATCTCTAATCGTTTAAGTAATTTCTTTACTTGGCTTCTGCTTTCAGCCCACGTATATACCAGCTCTCCGGAGGCTGCTAACACAGAGCTCTTTGAATCTCTCTTGGTCCTGAACGTGGCCTGATTCATGAATTGTTCTTTACTCAGATAAACTCTGCTCAATTTAATGTGCCTAACATTATTTTTCTTCTGAAACTTAAAAGAGTTTATTTCGGTGGCTCTATTCTACATCCTGAAATGGAGGAGCAGCCTTTTATGTGGAAGTTGAACATGATGCCCGAGGCCTCCCTGTGTTGTCAGGAGGTGGTGCCTTGTCCAACACTGGTGCCAGGCTTGCAGGCTCAACTTATTTACTCCAGATTTTTGGGCGGTTTTTCTGGGGGTTCAGAATTGAATTCCTGAAGGAACTGCAGTATCATCTCAGTGGGACTATGTCTACTTTGCAACATGATGGCTTTTTCCTATTTGGTCAAGAATTTCTGAGATCATTGATTGTGATAATTACATTATCTTTTTCTGTCTTTCACGTTTAAAATGTTTCCAACATATGCCTCTCTTTCAGAGCACCGACAGGTCTCAGGGAGGGGTTCAATGCAGTAAAATACCCCAACTGGGCAGCTCAGTGCTGGCGTGTTGCCTTTCCTTGGTAATACATGGGTAATATTCTTGGAAATGTTTCTCAGACCTCTCCTAGTGGCTGCTTTTAAGCGTTACGCTTTGTCCTCTGTCTTTCTGTCCCCAGGGGATGCAGAATGCATCTCAGTGAGTTCATTTTTCACTGGCATCTTGTCAAGATGGAGGTCAGATGTTAGCACAGATGAATACCTCTTGGACAGGTCTCTGCATTGTGTTTGGCAGAAACATGCCTTTCTTTAAAGGCAAATTCTTCTCTTTCTTGGACCAAAGAATATTTTCTGTAGTTACTTCACAAGTATACGACTATAGGGCACAGATCCAGAGCTATTCATTCAGAACTTCTTGTTTAGTTCTGTCAATGGCTCAAGTCAGATCTTTTCTCATTGACATCATCAGGTGACAAACATCAGAGGGAAACCCTACCTTCCTTGGAGTTCACTGGGCCTGCTGGTGAATAAAAGACACAAGCAGTCTGTCCTTAGAGGAGAATACATTTTAGTTTTAACTCCACATGGATCTGTTCTTTGTCTTGGGACTAATTCCTGTTTAACTGTTCTACTTTTTCTTTTCCTCTGCAATACCAGGAATAATAATACTTATCTAAGTTCTCCAGAGTAGTTATCAGCCAAGAGAGTGATCTCAATATACATGAGATAAGTGAAGAATTCAGTGAATACAATGGTGAATCAATGGGCAGAAATGGTTGCAATTTGCTTTGGAATATATCACGTAATAACACTGAAGATAGGAGGCAAATAATTATGTATATGTGCAAAATATACAATGGGACCAAGTATGAACTAGCACAAGGCGAAGATGACATCTTTAAAATGGGAGATGACCTTTGTATACAGCAATGACACAGGGCCCTCAGTTAGCTGCAGCTATGACTGAAACACCTGTAGTACTCCTAAATCTCATACAGACTTCTTCCCTCCCACTACCCCTTGCCCACGTATTTGACAGATATATGAAACTAAAACCCAGGAAAGCAGGGTGACACATTTAAGAATCTAATATCACATATAATTTGTTAAAAAACTGAGAAAACAAACACACTATTCCCCATAATTTATATTCTCTTACCCAACTTGCAGTTTGCTAAGCACACATCATTAAACAACTTATACTCATTGGTAAATTTGTTAATTTCTTACGTACTGCCCCTAGAATATTAAATAAGTCATTTTTGCTTGGCTTGGCTTGCCACTACATCATCTAAAAGAGAAATTAGCATATATCAGGATACCCTGTAAGTAATTACTGAATAAATAGATGGATGAATGTTAGATGAAACAGAATATGTGTTTCCCAATTCTAGTTCTACAGTTCATTCCCGAATACCACATTGCCTCTCTAGGAAACTAGTTCACTGTTTTATGCTCTGACATAAACTACTATAAAATGGAATCAAATAATGAATTTTGGATAAATGGCTTCCAGTTCTACCCTTGACCTAATTAGAAAGAATGTAGACTCTTGACTTATTTTTCTCTGCCACTCCAGTGGAGGTAGAATTTAAATTATTCTGAGTCTGAAAAAATAAAATATGCCATATATGTATATATATCTATATGCATACTATGGAGTACTACTCAGCCATAAAAAGGGCAATCTACTCTTTTTCAACAACCTGGAGGGAACTGAAAACCATTCTTCTAAGTGAAATATCACAAGAAGGGAGAAACAAACACATGTACTCAATACCAAAATGCAACTAATTGTTGAATACTTAAGTGCATATATGGAAATAAATCTCAATGAAAATCAAGCTGAGGGGAGGGGAAAGGGAGGTATGGGTAAATTCACACCTATTGGAAACAGTGCACACTACCTGGGTAAAGGGAACACTTATGTCTATAACTTTGGCTCATTCTGTACAAAAAGAAAGTATGCAATCAAAACATCTGTACTCCCTAACATTCTGAAATTTAAATATATATATATATATGTGTATATATGTGTGTGTATATATATGCATATATATATATACATGTATATACACAAAAAAACATAAAAAAGGTATGCATAGATAGTGCTTGTTAGAAACAGAATTTGGCAATATTCCATTTATGTAAGAACAGTAAAGTACTGTATTGTTTCACATCACTTAACAATATACAAAGTCTTAATAGAAGTTTGTCCTCCTTTTCAGACAGACACTGGCATTTCAGGATACATTTGCCTAACTGGGCATTCCTGAAGCTCTGAGATGAGGGACAGTGGGTATGAAGTTGAGGGTATTATTGGACATGTTCCAAGCAATATTTTGTGTGTTTTATATATGTTATACTAATTAATATTTGCAATAACTCTATGGGCTTCTCAGGTTCCTGACAAGAAATTTGGACAGAAAGAGATAAATTCCTTTGCCCGGGGTCAGACTCAAAATTGGTAGGTAGTAGATCTAAGTCATTACACCGGCCTTCAATACCCAAGTTCATAAGTACCGTCCTGTACCATGCTAATGCTGCTCAAAAAAGGATTTAAGCTGTCTACAGGAAAATCACACCTGAAAGATGAGTCAGTCCCCGATGTGTCCCCTCTTCCCTCCACATTTCCTGTTCACTTTCCAGGGTGCTAGTCCTTAAATAGTAGAAAAAATGCTTAAGATCTGTTCTAGCAATCTGCTTCTGACAACTGGGTTAAATTTGGCATCGTGATCAGTTGACACAATGGAGGCCAGCATGTGTTCCATGGTAGTGGTGTTTTAATAGGCACTGAATGATGAAAAGATGCTGAATATGATGTATGTTTTTAAAAAAACACATGCCCCGGCACCCGTAACACAGTGGTTATGGCCCTGGCCACATGCACCGAGAGTGGCAGGTTGGAAACCAGCCCAGGCCAGCTGAACAACAATAACAACTGCAACAAAAAATATCCGGGCATTGTGGTGAGAGCCTGTAGTCCCAGCTACTTGGGAGATTGAGGAAAGAGAATTGCGTAAGCCCAGGAGTTTGAGGCTGCTGTGAGCTGTGACAGCATGGGACTCTACCAAGGGTGGCGTAGTGACACTGTCTCAAAAAAAAAAAAAAAAAGAGAGAGAGAGAGAGATTTACTTTCCCTTACTAAACTAATGACAAAAAGACCAATAAGAAGTGATATTACACAGTAAGCAGTGGTGTTCACAGCATTCACAGTTATTGTACACATTTAATTATAAGTTTTAATGATTTGAATACAAATTATAAAAATTTCTTTTTACAATACAGTTTTTAAATTATCATAAATGGTTCCATTTTTATAGATGTTTGTACAAAAATTGTCATTTCCAGGATATGTTCAAACTTCATTTTTTATTTCTCCATGTGGAGGTATACAGTACATCTGCCTTCTCAAGATTTCACTAAGTTCTACTCTTCTGGCTTCCAAATATAGGTATGTACAAATGTCATCTTCAGTAAGAATCCCTCTCTACTTGGCAGGTAAGAAAGGTGAACAAATCCATCAAACATCCTTAAAGCTAAGTCATCCCTGAGTTCCTTAGTAATTAGAAAAATCTTTAACCCTTTCATATACATAGCAAGTAGTCTTCCTTTTAATATATTTAGCCATTAATTATTCTATTCTATAAAAGAATTTTGGAAGCAATAGGATAATTTTACATAACCTTAGAGAAAGAAGTCACATAAGCCTATTTTACAGTTTTGAATATGTACAAAAAGCAGAGGTTCTGTTACACCCTCTCTTATCTTTTTAGGATTTCTTCTTATATTTTGTTATCAATTCAGTGAAGACTCTACAATTTATCTCTCCAGTTCTGAACTCACATATAAATTTCACACTTATATATGCATACCTATTTGACATCTCCACTTGGACATCTAAAAATGACCTCAATTTTAACCAAGTCCAAAGTAGAATGTTTGATTTCTCTGAACTTGTTTCTTCTCAAGTTCTTCCCACTGTAGCTAGCAGAACTATAACTTAGCTAGATGCTCAAGCCAAAAACAAAGGAATTACCATCATTTCCCCTGGTCCCCTCCATTCCCTGTCTTAGGGTGAACGTCTCCTGCAGGACAGCATGAAAGGAGAATTTTGTTCAAGTATTTGAACTTTCTTTATTAGGAACTGCTTTATTGCAATGGTTCTCA
The DNA here is from genome assembly GCA_963574655.1 of Perodicticus potto. Lineage (NCBI taxonomy): Eukaryota > Metazoa > Chordata > Mammalia > Primates > Lorisidae > Perodicticus > Perodicticus potto. The sequence continues at coordinate 38,107 of CAUYRH010041826.1, read as the reverse complement.
ACTCTAGCATGCATTGGAATCTTTGAAAGGATTATTAAAACACAAAGCCCTGGACTCCACCTTCAGAATTTCTCATTAAGCCATGGTGATGGTTAATTTTATGTGCCAAATTTACTGGGTCATATGATATCCAGACATCTGATTAAATATGATTTCTGGATGTGTCTATGACAGTGTTTCCAGAAGAGATTAGCATGTCAATTTTTGGCCTGAGTAAAGCAGATGAGCCTCCCCAAAGTGGATCGACATCATTCAATCCATGGAGGGCTTGAACAGAACAAAAAGGAGGAGGAGGGTGGTGCCTGTGGCTCAAAGGAGTAGGGCGCTGGCCCCCATATGCCAGAGGTGGTGAGTTCAAACCCAGCCCTGGCTAAAAATTGCAAAAAAAAAAAAAAAAAAAAAGGAGGAGGAAGGTAGAATTTTCTCTTCACCTGACTCTTGAACTGATGCTCACTCCTACCATAGCACCCCTAGTTCTCAGGCCTTCAGACCAGGGCTGAAATCAAGAGCATCATCTTTTCACCTCTAAGGCATTGAAATCACACCCACAGCTTTCTTGGGTTTCCAGCTTGCAGATAGCAGATCATGGGACTTCGTAGCCTCCATAACCATGTGAATAGATACCTTACAATTAAACCCTGTCTATCTCTTACTATATTTATATTTATCTACCTACACACACACACACACACACACACACATCTCTTATTGTTTCTGTTTCTCTGCAGAACCCTCATTAACACAGTAAGCATGGGGTAAACTCTGAGAAGTCATAGTACTAACATGGTCCTGGGTGATATTGATGATACTCCTTCTAGGACCACCTTACAGAACCACAGCTCTATGGAGAAAGAGAATGAGGAAATATGGATGATGGGATCAGGGAATAGCAATATGCTGTTCACACAACAGTAAGTTATTGACAAAGAGGCAGGTATAAGACTTGGGCAGCCAACACTCACAACAATTAGAGGGTGATTCTCCAGCCAGAAAAGTAGATCTGAACCGGGTACCAAGAACCCTTATTGAACTCATTTTTTTTTCTTCCCAAATACCTTTTCAGAACAGGTCCTGAATCTCACCAGTTCTCACTATATCTTCTGCCACCATCTGAGTTCACTGTCACTCTTAGCAGATGACAATTCCTTCCTTGGACAGAATGCCTTTTATAGTGTTTTATCAAGGACAGGAGCCAAACTCCTGGTATTCAAAGTAGATATGCAAATGGAAATAACTTAGCTACATTTTAATTAAAGAAGTTTCACTGCAAAGTCAAGGTCACTATCTAAAACAATGGCCTGATAAAATAGCTTCTTAATTGGGCTCGTCTGACTATCATACAATGCATTCTAGATGCATCAGAGCGATTTTTTTAATGTGTAAAACAGATCATCTTACCATATCATGATTCTCCATAGCTCTTAGAATAAAATAAAATATCCTTCCATGATCAACAAGTTCCCAGATTTTTCTAGCTCAAGGGATTTGCAACTTCCCTTTCCTTTACCTTAAAGCTCTCCCTCTATTCTTACACCAAACCTTTCCATTACCTTTCCCACTGCAAGATATACATGGATAACATCTCATGACTCAGGTTTCAGCTCAAATGCCACTTCCTTGAAGAAACCGACACAGAGAATTCCACGTAGGACAGGTTCCAAAACTCCTAAACACTGTACCATGTTTTCCTCCTTTAATTCCTTTGTAGTACCCAGCCTATGAAAAGTTTTCAGGTTTATTTATATGCTTCCTGGTTTATCATGTCTCTCTCCACAAACACATGAGTTCCATGAGTGGAGACTTCATTTTTTCAGTTCATTGCGGTGTCTCTAGCACCTGAAAGAGTGCTTGGTATATAGTAGAGGTTGAATAAATACTTTTGAATATATATATATATAAAATTATATTATTATTGTATGTTACTTTGTATATAATATATATATGAATAATATATACAGTTTGAGTGAGGATCATAACTTTTTAGCCTTCGATTGTTGTTCCCGCTATGGACCAGATTTTCAGTTATTTTCTTTTAGGCTCTACGTGGCTCACTGAGATTGAAAGATCATAAAAACCAATCTGATGATGATTATAGTCAAAGTAATGAGCATTGATCATAGTTCTAGACAGTTCCATTAGAATAGAAAATACATCCGTATTTTGACAACCATCCTTCAAAAAGAACAAGTTGATTAATTTGACCAAAGTTACAGTTAGGATGGTTCTATAAATACTGATACCACTGAGAACGTAGGCCCGATGTGATTATATCAGTGTCTGGACACTAACAAATCAGAAATTCAATGTAAGAAAACACTATTGGTAGTGTTTTTCTAGTCAAAAAGAATCCCTGTCTGCCTCATAGAGAGAGACCTGGAGGCCACAGCTGGGAAAGCCAAAGCGAAGCAGCAGATGAAACATTTATTCAGATTCAAGTGCAGATTATTTGCAGAAAGAGTTCAGAATTGTGCAGGAGTGAGAGCCAGGAAAGCTAATGAGGGACAGAATGTAACTGAGGGAAAGTTACTCCTTTAAACAGGATTCAGTAGTTCTTGGCTTCCAGACCAGCAACTTTCATCTGGTGGTCTATGTCTGCACCATCTAGGAATGTTTTAACAACAGTTATAGTCAGGACTCACTTGAGAGCCGTGAATGAGAACCCAGAGTGTAGGGCCCAGTGTTCTGTTGAAACAAGCCTGCAGGTGGCTCTGATGCTCAGTCAAGTTTGAGAACCCCTGTTCCAGGGCTGAGCCAACCTGCTGGCCTGTGGTGGGAAGCAGTGAGCTAGAGTTTGCTTGAAGGTACCCACAATCGGAAGAGTGAGATGTAGAATCTAACATTCAGCTTTCAACTAACCAGCCTTCAACAAATAACTTTCTCCATGTATTTTAAATAATTTTCCATGTGTAAAAAAAATGCAACACTGATCCTCAACATCGCGAGTTCTGTTGCACAAACTGAAAGTCACAAAGTACTCTAGAAAAGCACAGTCATCTCTGAATGATGACACAATTCAGCGAGACGTGCTACATTTTGCTCTCAGCTTAAGTTTCTAAGCAATCATAATCTGTTTTTCCACGTGCAAAAAATTTACCTGAATTATCAAATAAGTACGTACATACTTGATAATATTAAACACTGTTGTCAGAAGAGAGCTGGTAGGGAGGAGCTCAGTTTCTGCGGACATAGCAGTCCACTCATCAGTCTGCCTGGCTGTGCAATCATTTCCTCTAATGAAAGGTCTCTAGTTGTCACTCAGGAGGACTTCAGGTGTCACTGCTGATTAGTACAGGGGACAAAGATGTCTCAGGAGCGAAGTGAGACAAAGCTTACCTTATCCTGCCTTTGCTGGCCTCCTGCCTAATTAGGTGGGTGGCTGCAACTTTTTATTATGATAATGACTCCATCACTCCTAAGCAAACAAATACTACGCTTGAAAACACACATACAAGTGCACAAACATCACCATTTCTTAGAGAGGTTTTGTATCAATTAGGAATAAGGCGTTTCATTTTCAACTATTATTGGATAGGCAGACTCACATGTATAGCTTCTTCTAAATAAAAAGTTTTAATATGATTAAGCGGATTTTCAATGTTACCTTTCAGCAATACAATGTGTCTTAACTCTATGTAGTCAATATATTTTTTCTCTTATAATTTCCACATGTTCTCAATCCAGGCAAGGTGATCTTCTCTTCTGTTAAACAAAGTTCATTTCTGTCTTTATTCAAAGTGTTTTCTCATCCCCAAAACATACTAGCCTCTTCTTCTCATTTCCCTAAATACGGCGTATCTTCAAAGATTCCCTTCAAATTCTAACTCCAATCCCACTTTCTCCCACAGTGTTGGTGAACTTGTTTTAGTTCAGGCTTCCGTGTTATGAGCGCTTACTTAATTTACTAACTTCCTGGCTCAATTGTCATCTATAAAACAAAATAATATTATATAAAGTGAAAATTTTGAATTATTATATATTGTTGCTATACGATCAACTCTTCATCCAAAGCTCCAAATAAGATTTGGCTCACAGTTCAGGACAGAATAAATGTGTCCTAAATGATTGAATTTGTGGGTTTAAAACAAATAATGGTAGAATAATAATATGCCACTTCTTACCATAAAAAATAATAGTTCACCTTTTTTGTTCCTGAAATTACTACCCAGTACAATCACTGATACTGTATACAATTATAGAACTTTATTTTTTTTAAGCAGTACCTGTAAATATTATCTCAAACAACTCTATAAATCCATTAGTCACCAGAAAGGATTTCAAAAATACTCACTTCTAAGGCAAGAAAGTAGAGCCATATTTTAAAATTGTTTCTTCAACAATAAATGTCAAAGTAAAATATTTTTGGTGAACCAGGAAAATATTGTGAATATCGAAAGTATCTCCTACAATGTCAAACAAATGAAAATTCCATGTAATTTAAAGGACACATAGAGAGTACTTACCCCCAAATTATCAACAGTTAAAAATACAAAGAAATACGAATTTTATTATTTTCATGGTATCTACTTGAATCTTCCTTAAAAACCTCTTGAGGGGTGGCACCTGTGGCTCAAGGGAGTAGGGCGCCAGCCCCATATGCCAGAGGTGGTGGGTTCAAACCCAGCCCCAGACAAAAAAACTGCAAAAAAAAAAAAAAAAAGAAAAGAAAAGGAAAACAAAAACCTCTTGAATGTTATGCAAGATAAAGAGACATTTTTAATAGTACACTTTATATCAGGAAGAAGTTTGAGTCAATAAGTGTGACTTTTGAAGTATATCTGTGTGTATGTATATACATATTCATTAAAATCAATGTGTCTGCATGTGTGTGTCAATTTTTTTAATTTTTAAATGAATTCACTCTGAAACTATTTTATTTTGTTTGAATATTCTCTTTGAAGCTGTAATTTCAGTTTCAAGGTCAAAATGATAGCTCTAAAACAGAATCTTACAGTATAACAAGCAAAAATAAAAACAAAATCTGCCTTCTAAAAATATTCAGTCATAATATTACCTTACTCATTCCTATGTAGTCAAATCAGCAGTAGTTTATTTTAAGCTTTGAATGAGAGAAATGTCTATTAGCAAGATTTTCTCTATTGAAAAATCCACATTTTGAAATTAAAAAGAAAAAAATTTGAAAGTCAGGGAAAAATCTGGAAGGTAGATCACTTTGGAATGGCATGAGCTCTCTCAGGGCTTTAAAGTTGATTTATTCTTCTTCTGTTTTGAAAACAAAAAGGACTGTAATATAAATTGTGTTTCTCTCAGATATTTCTTTCAGGATTTATGAAAACATTCAGTCTTTCCTGGCCATACATAAAGTTGTATTAAGTAACCCAGCACTCTGACTTTATTAATTATAAAACGTTCAAAGGATATTAAGCTAAATTCAGTCATCTAAGTCAACGAATCAATTGCCAAATAAAGTTTGTTTAAAAAACACATACCCATGAAAAAATTCCCAATAGGAAATTTAGGAAATGGTCAATGCAAATTGTTCAGCTTCATAGAATTTCACAAAGGGAAAACTATTTTAACGCTCACCAGTAACATGAAAGGAACATCAAATACACACAGTAAACACGTACTGTATGCATGGACTGTATACATGTGCACATGTAACAGTATATGCACACACATATACACACATGTAGTCATCAATTGTATAGGCCAATTTTTTCCAACAATAAACTTTTATTCTTTTTCCATTCTAAAGTCTATTGAGTGCTTTGGAAAGTTGTAAATTACAGTAGTAGCTTTTATAACCACAGAAAAAGACCATACAGAATAAAAGAAAATATGGTATCACTTAGAGAATGTGTTTCTTTTCCAATTTCTCAAATAACAGCTCTGACGGGCAAAAAAAAAAGCATGAAATGATTTTTGCAAAATAAAGTCATATATTAGAAATCTTACGCCAAACCTATGGTTGACAGTCATTTGGGTAGAGCAGGGACATATCAGCTTGCACGTTTGTTATAACCACGTCCAGTAACACCCCAGACAAGCTCACTATGCAATCTTAGGCACCCCCAAGGTAAAGAGGATTCCCTGAGATCAGCGGTTCTCAAACGTCAGCAAGTATTCGGCGCACTCCGCGCACTTATGAAAATATAGAATTTGTGACTCAGTCAATATGGAATGGGAATTTATGACACATTCCCAATCAAAGCAATATTTGGGGTTTGGGATTATACTTTGAGAACCATCACTACAATCTTTCTTAAATATATCATACTTTTTAGGTTGCACTGGACTTCAAAAGGATTTGAAAACTTTACTTCCTGAGAAGGGCTGGAGAGTTTGTGTTCTGTGACGCTGATGGAAGATGCTGTCAAGAGAGGAGAGCACCAGGCTAATATTCAGTTATAAAAATTGCAAAGCCTCATGTGTTCATGACTGTGTGGAAGCCTTGGCCTTCTCCACATAGGGTGAATGCCAATTGAGAGATCAGTCTTCTCCAGAAGCTGCAAGTGTAATTCAAGCACATGGGTCCTGAGAGTTCCAAGCTGGGACACAGCAGACCTGGCCTGCTTGTTCTGCCAGGAGACACAGACACCTTCAGTGTCCCTGGGCAGGGCATCTGGTCACTATTTATCAGGTTTTTTTTTTTCCTTATGTTTGTGTAAGGTTTTTTTTCTTTTATTTCAAATTAATATGAGGGTACAATTTTTTAGGTTACATTGTTCTCACTTACCAGGTAAAGTTCAAGTTGTAATAGACCCCTTCGCCTGGGGGCTTGCTGAACATCCTTGCACTATGCATGTTAAGTGAGATCCCACCAGTGGCCCTCCCACCTCTCATTAATCCTTCTTCCTTTCCCCCATCCCTCCTTCTTCTCCCTCACCCCTTGCTAGTCTATATTTGTTTTTCATCATTAATATGGGGTGTAATTCTGTTTTATTGGTTTCATAGTAGTATTAAGTACATTGAATATGTTTTTCCATTCTTGAGATACTTTACTAAGAAGAATGTGTTTCAACTCCATCCAGGTAAACATAAAAGATATAAAGTCTCTATCTCTTCTTATGGCTGAATAGTACTCCATGGTGTACATATGTCACAGTTTGCTGGTTCTTTCATGGCTTGATGAGCATTTGGGTTGCTTCTGCTATTTGGTGATTATGACGTGGAGATGTGTTACCACAGGTCTTGTCATCACCTCACCTTAGTGGTCATTTGATTTTAGAATCCCTCTATAAAGTATGGCAGAAATGTTTGGGGTTTATCATCAGGACACTTACACTAGACTGTTTATTGCAGCCCAATTTACAATCACCAAAATATGGTAACAGCTTGAATGTCCCCCAACCCAGGAATGGATTAACAAGCTGTGGTGTATGTATACCATGGAATACTATTCAGCCATTAAAAAAGATGGAGAATTTACATTCTTTGTATTAACCTGGATGTAAGTGGAGCACATTATTATTAGTAAAGCATCACAAGAATGGAGAAGCATGAATCCTATGTATTCAATTTTGATATGAGGACAATTAATAACCTAGTACATGGTGGGGGGTGGGGGAAGGGGAGTGCAGAGAGAGAGAAAGAAGCAGGGAGGGAGGTGGGGGTCTTGGTGTGTGACACACTTCTTGGGGGCAAGACAATTATAAGAAGGTCTTTACCTAACAAATGCAATCAGTATAACCTGGTTTCTTATACCCTCCATGAATCTCCAACAATAAAAAAATAAATAAAATAAAATAAACAAAAAGAAAAAAAAGTGGGAAAAAAGAAACACCCACTCCTAGTTATGCTGAGGATGAACTTTGCCTCAAAGAAAGACACTCCTCTGTCACATAAAAAGGTCTTAGCCACTATCAAACCCACTTTAGGGTAAAATTTAATGCTTTGATTTGATTTTCATTTCTTCTCGGCTTGAAACTTGCTGAGGCCTAGGAAAGACACAAGTCCATGCACACAGACTCTGATGCCTGGGAGCAAAGGCTTTGAATTTTATTATTCTTATCCTGGTGCAAAATGGGAGGACTTGGCCTACTCCCTCCCTGCCTATCACCCCTGAGATCTCAGCCCTCATAAGACCCCTGGACCACAGAATGTGGGACTAAATAAATCAGCTGAGTTTGTTCAAATAACGTCTCAATTTCCCGCAAGCAATTGGAACTTGGGGTTACATGTTGAGGTAGACTTCAGACTCTTTTAATGGCATTCAGAGACATGGTTCTCTGACCAATTGGCATTCAGGAAATGTTTATCACTTCTGACAGCCGCAAGTTCCACTCGGGCCAATTTTAGCTCCTATGACTGGAAGTGACTTAGATGTTTGAAATTCTGTAAAACACAGGCTAGTTTTGAAATGGAGCCACAGAGCTTTAACAGTATTCTAGCTTAGCTCTTAGGCAATTTAGGTCAAAATTCTCATATCTCTCTCTCTCTCCTGAACAGGGGAAAGCTTCCCTGAAAGGACTGGCCATAAATTTTCAATAAATCTGCTGGGTGGCGGGAAATGAGAAAAGAATTTTTTAAATGATTTATAAGCCTGAGTGAAGTGTTTTCATTGCTGTCCACTTTCCATAATTTTTTTCTTTTAAATTCCCTTTAGTGTCTTTTCAAGGAAATTGAAGAAAGGATCCAGCATCCTTTGGGGGTTGCTTCCAGGATAGTGAACACAGGACCGTGTATATATATATACACGGTGTCTGTTCAGATGCATAAGCATCTTCACTTGGGAACAAGTGACAACTCTCCTTATAAGTGTGTTTGCCTCAGTGTCGATTGAAAAAAAGATAAATTACATAAGTATATTTTTTTAGATGTTTCCTTGTTTAAGGACTTTTATAAAAAAATATTTTAGCAAAGTTTTGTAAATGAGGGAGGGGAAATAACTTTCTTGAATTCATTCATTTGCTTATTCATTCTCATATCTTCCATTACCTTATTTTCAGACTTAGCGTGTAGCTTTGAACTTTATAATGTCCCAGCACAGACATTATTGGATAAAGTCAGCATTCCAGCCTTATTTATTTATTTATTTACTTATTTATTTATTTTTGAGACAGAATTTCACTCTGTCACCCTTGAGTAGTGTGCCATGGTGCCATAGACCACAGGAACCTCAAACTCGGGCTTAAACAATCCTCTTGCTTTCAGCTTCCTAAGTAGCTGAGACTATAGGTATGTACCATGACACCTGGCTAGATTTTCTATTTTTAGTAGAGATGGGGTTTTGCTCTTGCTCAGGTTGGTCTCAAATTCCTGAGCTCAGGCAATCCACCTGCCTCAACCTCCCAGAGTGCTAGGATTATAGGTGTGAGCCACCACACCCAGCCTCCAGCCTTATTTTTTATCTGCCCTGCATGTGTGAAGAGGCGGGGTGGTGTTAACTGTGTATGTGTATGCATGGGTGCCTAACATTCATTGCACACCTACTTTGGAGGTTTGTGCTGTTTTTCCTTCCAAGCATTGTTTATTATAGTCATCTGAAGAATCCGTGAAACAAATATTATAATGCTCATTTGAGAGAAGATACAACTTATCTCTGAGAGGTTAAGTAACAGACCTGAGTTTTAGTGAGTGTGTGGCCTCTTGTAAACCACCTGGCCTCTCTGGTTTTATCTCCTCTTCTGTCTGGCGAATGACTTCGCTCCTTCCTTCCAGCTACAAGACTCGACAGCAATGACTTTCCTAACTAGTTTAGAAAATGTCGAATTTATTCCATGAGTTAAAGTTGTTGACTAACTATTAACAGAACTAATAGCTGCCAGAAGAAAAGAAAGATTGCCACTAAGGCCAGATTTCAGAATTAAAATAGAATTTGATGGAATGTAAACCCACATGTGGAAATTCCCTTACAAGCACTGAATGCACTACTGACAATGTGGTTACTTTGAAGAAACCAAAAGTGACTTAAAGTGACTAAAACCAAGAATAGGCAGTGAAAGAAGGGCTAACAGACGCTTGTCTCAGGGTTTTCTACTCAGAGCAGACATTCACACGTACACACACACACACATTTAAGGCTACATTCTTAATAAGTCCTTATTTGATATCTTACTTTGCTTTTATATCATGATAACCCTAAAATCGATGACCTTAGAATGCTTGATCATCATATGCAGCTGAATTCTTTCCTCCCTTTATTCATTTTCCCTCTTGTTTTCCTTTATTTTTCTTCCTTCTCTTTTATTCTCTCTTTCATTTGCCCTAATTTTTCTATGACTCTTGTTTCCCCTCTCACCTTGAGTTTCTCTTCTCCATCCTTACTTCTTTTTTTTGCTATTTTCTAAACCTTTGCATTTCTTGTCTCCAAAGCACTCACAGGGGGTGGATGGCATGAGCTCAGGACTGGCTATGGGAAAGCCTCTACATGGAGCTGGCCTGGGATTGAGAAGCGGCGCCGGAAGTCGAAGGGCTGGCTGTTCTTGTACTAGTCATAGAAATCTTATCCTAGAACCAAATCCTTTGCTTACTGGCCTTTTTTGGTTCTGAGACATCTTGGGGGAAGAAAGAAGTGTTATTTTTATAGGTCTGTTTCTCTGAACTGAAAGCCAGTTGTGAACATTATTGGAAACTTTGAAGATGAAATGCCTGAGGCAAGTTAACTGGAAAAATGTGTAGGCCCCACCAGAAATAATATTCACAGCTCCTCTGAAAGAGTGAGTGGAAGGTTGCAGAGAGAGGGTTCATAGACAGTCCCAGGGAATTAGGCAAACAAGCTGTCACATCTCTCTCTCTCCCTATCTCTCTCTCTCTCTCTCACACACACACCCTATGCCCTCCTCATTTATGAAGCAATAAGCCAGTTGCTGAGCCTTGGTTGGCATAATCACCTCTCTTCCTAAAGCTATTGAAGTCTGACTGTGTACTCTTTGCTGTCTTCAGGTCAGGTTCATGAGTAGGATGGTGTTAGGAAGGAGTTTTGCTTCCCCTGATGTTATCAAACCATATGTCCATGCAGACAAGCTGTGCGGTCTTCCAACAGTGAAACCAGAGTAGTCAAAGAAAACTTCTTTTTCTCTCCATATGCCTCTCTAGATGCCTCCTCTATATTGTAGGTGGGCATTGTTCTCCATTGGTGTGCTACTTTGAAGCAAACCATTGCAACAATCGTTCCATACCCTGGTATTCAACAGAGATCACACTGACCATGTACCGTGAGCATTTGTTAGTTATAGCCAGTGTTTTAGGTACTTTCTTATATTATAGAAAACTTGTTTCAGTAATGCTGCCTTTGTAAAGTACCAGGCATTCACAGAAAGGGGAAATCACTGTGGGTGAGCAATCTTGCAAAACCTACATGTCTTTGCTGAAAGGGATGTGATTGTCACTTATCATCATCATCTTCCACAACACCTCGTCAAGCTTGGTCAGTTCAAGACATTATGCCGTCCTCTGTCTGGTGGTTTCATTGCTATTGTGGCACACTCTTTGCATCTCCTTCCAGATACCTACACTCACACTCGATCCTCAAAGCACGTCTCAGCTCCAGCAATTTGCTAGAGAGGTGGGTAACTCTTACAAGTTCATGGGGCTCATGCCCATTGGAAGTGGAGATAATGGGAAAATTGAAATTTCTGATTTTTTTTCCATATAGACAAGTCAGATGGAGAGGGACTAGTAGTTACAGGAAAGGAAGGAGAATCAACGTGACAGAGATATATGGAGAGAGGGAGGAGCAAAGGAGAATAAAAGAAAGGGAGATAAAGTTGCAGAAATGACTCTGCCAGAAAGAAAACGGCACAGATGGGACACTGCCAGGGACTGTCTCTGCTTTGCTGGTCTCCGGTTGGGCAGGACTGGGAAAATCACTTAACAGCCCTGAACATCCCTGTCTCTTTTCTTCTTGCTTCTCATACTGGCTTTCCCTTCTCTTCTATCTCTAATGTTGGTACGTCACAGAGCTCGGTCTTTATAGGTGCTCTTTCCTCATCCTTCAAATTCTCAAGTTATCTCTGGGTGATTCTGGGTGATCTCACTCACTCCTCTTTCTCCTGCTGCAGTCTTTCTAACAAAATTCCCTGCACATGAACAGACATGGTAAAATGCACACACTCTTTAGCCCAATAATTCAACATTTAGAAATTTTTTCCTGCTTACTAAAAATAGAGCTTCAGCAATGGACAGTACTGAGAAGTCATGTACATAAACTGGAGTGGGAATTATGATTCCCAGAGACTTGCTGTAGGTCAGTGTGTGAAGAGAATGTACGGGGATGAACATGAACATCATTGTCACCATAGCAAAAGATGGACATCACCTACCTGTCTGTCAGTAGGGAACTGGTTAATTAAATTATGTTATTTACATGCTATGAAATAAAATGCAGACATAAAAAACATGTGTTGTATCAAGACAAGTGGCTGAAATAAAAAAGATTGATCATTCTAAGATATGGAAGAACTAGAATTCTCCTATATGCTGGTGGGAATATAAAATTGTGTATTTGTAGTTCTGTAGTTTCTGAAAAAGATAAATATACAACTACAATACAATTTCAACATTCCATTTGTCAAATACACTCCAGTAGACTTGGACTCTTTAGGTGTAAGGCAGGGTCCCGGCATGCACATTTTGAAAATTCTCAGTGTGTGCTTTTATTGTAGACACCTGAAGCCTTTATCACAGCACCTTGTACATAGTAGGAGATCAGTAAATGTGTGCAGAAAAAGAATAAAAGTCAGCTTGATACAGTTAAGAAACCTAGGATTGGAGTCATGACTTTGGACTAAATTCTGCCTCCCCCAGTAACTAGCCAGCACCCCCCAAATAATTGCTTAATCTTTTAGGACTTTAGTTATCTTTCTATAAACAGAGGGTACTAGAAGCCAGGTGGACCAGATGACTTCTTAACTTTCTTCAGTTCCATCATTCTAGGGAGGAGTGATTGTGAGTCTAACTGCAGAAAATTACAACATTGGTTTAAAATCGGGTTGAGAAAACCTCAGGATTCCATCATAAACATTAGAAAAGAATCTTAGTTAATGATAAAGATAATAAAATAGAAAAAAATAAAGGAAAAGAATCTTAGAGTGCTTTTCCACTATGCTGAAGAAACCCAAACTACCTTCTCTGTCAGAAAACAACTATTCCCTTACAGGTGTATTCTGATTCACAAGATGGATAATACATTAGTGTCCCAGCATTGCCATAGCCACCCTCCAACCCCCCACTGAATAACCTAAACAACAGATGCTAAGGCACCAATTCTGGAGGCTAAAAGTTCAAGATCAAGGAGTCAGTAGGGTTGTTTCTCCTGAGGCCTCTCTCTTTGGCTTGCAGCTGCTTGTCTCCATATTCCTCATGTGGCTTCCCTTCATACATGTGTATGTGTGTCCTAATTTCCTGTCTTGTAAGGACACTATTAATACTGGATTAGGGCCCAATGTAATGACCTCACGTTACCTGAATTACTTTTTTAAAGGCCCTATCTCCAAATACAGTCACATTCTGAGAAGTGTTAGGGGTAGGGCTTTGAGAAGGGCACATGGTTTAGCTGATAGCATATAATGAATAGAGTATTTATTCACTCTGCAAATAGCAGCCCCCAGTTAACAATGATTGCAGAGGGTCCCCTGGTCTGGAGTCTGAAGAAACGGAGACGCACTGGCTTACAGAATATTAAAATCCTGATGGAGGAGACCTATATCTCTTGATTCCTTTGCTTTAATGTATCAACTTGCCTCAGAAAGCTCTCTTACTAAGAAAAGCTATTTCTGCTATAAAAAGCTCTTGGTTCCTATTGTTACCTGTATTGAAAATTATACCAAGGGTGTGCTGAGTCTCAGGCCAAGTTTGGATTGGATAGACCCTGCTCTTTGGACATCTACATCAGGACCATGGACTTAATTTGTTCATGAAAAACCCAAGAATCAATTCTGTCATAAGTGAAGATTTGAGACCCATTTTTATCTAAGATTGGTATAGTGGAAAGATGAAGATGAGACCACAGAATTCTGACAGAATACAGAAACTTTATACATTTTCTGTGATTCCTAGAATTTTTGCACTTTGCCACCAATAACTTTTTAAGTGCATTATCTTTTAGGGCTTCCAATTTTCACTCTGCAAAATAAAGACATTAAAAGACATAAAGAACATGTTAGCAGTGAACAGCTCGAAAGATATGATCCAAACCAAAAGGATTCATTTAAATGAAGTAGCTGGATTTATTAACAAGCAAACAAAAGCAAAAAGCCAAAAGCCAAACTCTCTTCATTTAAACACCCAGGCTCATTCTGAAAAGAACTTAGATGTGGATCACCACTCTACTGACACTTGCTTAAAATCCTCACTGTTCTAAATCTATGCAATTCAAACTTGAGAAATTTTAGATTCTCCACAAACCCAATTTTAGAGACATTCAAATCAAAGTTAAATGTTTTCCCTTCACATTTTACCTTGGTGCCCACATACTTATAAGCCATGTTGATGTGGGATAATTTTTACAGACAAAAGAGCTCAACAGAGGGAGGTCAAAGATGTTATTAATGAAAAGTGTAATTGGCTGAAATAGAGCAAAAATCTCAAAAGATGCCTGTTTTCTCCCAGTATATACTTAAATACAAGATTTAAACATTTCTACACACTGGTTAATGTAAGGAGAGCATTTCCGAAAGGATGGGAGTTGGGATGGTTTGGAAATAACCCAATGGCTAATGAAAAAGGCCAAGTCTTTTTCACCTATTGTCTTTTGCTGCTTGTGTTTCTAATCCCTATTTTGACCACACATTCTCTAAACTGTGTGTCAGAATCACCTGGAGAATTTGTTAACACCAGATCGTGGAACCACAGTACATCAGAGTTTCTGATTCCACAGGGCAGTATGAGGGCTGCTGATTTACACTGCTCATGGGTTCTCAGAAGAGGCTGAAGAGGCTGTTGCTGCTAGCTGGACGGCCTCACTTTGAGAACCTTTGCTCCAATAATCTGATAAGTGGCACATCCAGGCCACCCAGAGCTGAGCGGCAGCAAGAACACATGTGGAGATGGGTGGCACAATGGCGGGAAGACTGCATGCAGACCAAGAAGCATCTCTGAGAGAGTGCAGAGAGCTCCACAGATTTGGGGAAATGAGCAGATTACTTCTACACAATACTTCTTAAAATAGTTGCTATCTGCATTATGCTGGATGCTTTGAAAACAGACATTCATTATCACTTTAAAAGTCAAATGACTGCAAAAAAATTTTTTTAAAAATCTTAGTTTGAAAGCACGGAGCCCAGGCACTTTAGAATTTGGTGAGCAGGCATGATTTTCCATCAGCAGCTGTTAGGAGGATAATTAAGGATTAAATTTTTATTTAATCATTTTCAGATATGAATATACTTTCTTCTCCTTTACCTCCCACCCCAAGTCATTTGAAAGATGGAATTGAACCACTGGCTCCAAGCCTTATCTTCAGAGAACAAATAGATTTACTTCAATTTTGTAAACTCATTAAAGCATTTTAAGAAATATTTGATTTAATTCCTATTTCCTAAATTAAATTTTCATGGTGAGCAGTTTTCCCATAGAATTCTCATGTTCTTGTTCCTGAATGGGTGAAGAAATTCTTTTCCATGGTTAAAAAGAAATTTGAGCAAATCATTCCTCATTTGAATCCAAGGCTTGTTGGAAATTGGTGCATGTGGGCGGGGGTGGGGGGAGTAAGGAAGTTTAGGGGAAGCATTATAAATGTGAAGTGTGAGGAAGGACCCCAGAGGTGATCTAAGCCCACAGCTTCATTCCACACGTGGAGAAGGACAGGTGCTGGGAGGAGCCATGTGCCCAAGATGGCACAGCCAGGCAGTGAACTTCCCAGGATTGTCACTCAGCTTGTGTCACTCACAGTCTAGACACTCCTGTCATGTTGCCTCCTCAAAGATCATATAGAAACCTGGTAAACTGCCATGTCCTTATTCTCATTTTGACTGTAAGTCCTGACACCTTGGGGAGAGACACAGAAACACGGAAGAGCTTGAAAGCAGGTGGGAGACAGGCCCTGGGCACTCTCTGGTCACTCAGCATCTCCTGTCCAGAGGCACTGAGCTAACACACTGGAGGCTACAAGGGTATTTCCCTCAAATGAGCTGAGATGCTGAAAATTTTCAAAGGGGTCTCTGGGGGGGCCATGGAAAAGTGCAAATACAAACCATGCAACTGCACAGTTTGATGAAGATTTCACTTCCATAGACTGGGAAACACTGGACCTTAGTCCAAATGCTTTGAAGGCCTAAAGGCAGATGACTGGATTTTGCTTTCTCTCTGGGAAGAATGCATATTCCCTTGCCTCTCCCTCTGAAAAAGAAACACCCCTAACTGAGTCTTCTTTATTCTAACAATCTCAGCAAACGTAAGGATGAGGCCATGGGACCTGCGATGCCTGCCTGGGCTTGGGTTTCCATCTGCAGGAGGCCAGGGTGGGCCACATTCTTCTAGATCTTCCGTGGCTGCCCTGTGGAGGCAGGGGATGCTAGCAGGCTCCAGCGGGCCTTGCCAAACCAGAAAGAAGGGCTCCCCACCACTTCCCTGGGGCGGTCGTGGGCAACAGCCATGTTCATTCCGATTGATTCCAGCTGTGCTGTGGGTAGCCTGCTGGCCCAGCCTTCTGCATTAGTAATGCTGTCCCAATTCTTGTCAATCCTCTCACCATATTCCCATTTCCCACTTCTTCCCGCCTCTCTCCTTTTCCTATTCCCTCACTCCCTTCATTTCTTTGTCCCCTCCCACACTGCACAATCCAGTCTCTCTCTCTGTTCTTTCTCAGATTCCCTATAAACATGAATCACCCAGCCTCTCTCCCTTTGCCCCTTGGTCCCCTCTAGCATTCTGATGTTTTTCCTCTACCCACCCCTGGCTTACACCACCTCTAGCCTTACACCAGAGTTAAACTGTCGTCCTTGTTCCTGTTAAATAGAGAGATCTTGATTCTGCACAGCTGCAAGCAGGATTGAGCAAGAGAGTACTTAACAGCATGGTCTTTTGTGGCCAAAAAGGAAGAGCGAGTCTGTGTGTGTTTAGCAGCTCTGTCCGGAGCTTCATTGTCCAGCATTCAAGAGCAGCTCCTTAATTTGCTGGAGAATCACAGATGAATAGTCAATTTGCTTTAAAAGACTCTTGATTGAAGCATTCTGAGAGCTCTACCTCTGGCCATGGTTTTGGAAAGCAATTGCCGGTCATCTCAAAACGTTAGTGTAAACAGCGGGTCTGCCCAGTATCACATGTTTATTCTCCACAGTGGCATTTGTGAGGTCACGTGGCAGCCATTTAATTTCCACGACTGACATTCCACAAGTCTGAGATTTCATTCCTTTGGGAGTATTTCAAATACTTGTGGCTTTAACTAGGAGGAAAAAAAGAATATATATATATATATATGTATGTATGTATGTATGTAAAGAAAACATACGCTGCCGGCCCCAGCACCTCCTTCAATTGTGTCCCTGGCAGAGTTTTGTGGGCAGATCTTCTGCCCTTTCCCTCTCAGATACCTGCAGGCACAGGGATCTCAGAGAGCTCAGAAAGGCCCAGCCATATGCTTTCCACAGATCTTAAAAGACTAAGCCCTTTGAATTGACTTCAGCCTTTCATACCTGGGGCATTCATTTTACTTTTGATTCCTGACACATGGTTTGGTCTCACCCACTGAAGCGCTGGAGCAGAGTTCTGTCCTGGACTTGCTGTGCTGGAGAGGCCTGAACAAATGCCCATAACCTATCCCCCGTGGTCCCTGATTTTTTTTTTTTTTTTTAGGAAGAGACAAGTGGTACCTTTCATCTGAAATTCCCTATTTTGATTTCAGACAGGAGGGGAAACAGGAATAAATTCTTATTGAAGAATTTGGGTTGCTAATGCCCCACCTGGAGTTAAAATAAAGGAATAGGAATAGTTAGATAAACAATGGCTGCTAATGAAGAGTGAAATATTAGTGATAGGGCCAGTCCAAAGCCAAATCATGGGGAACAAAATAAGATGGCATTGTCTCCGCTTCAATCATCCTCTTCTACCTCTTTGAATTCCACTGAAACTTGGCACCTTTTCTGATCTCCCAGCTGCCTGGAGAACTCCCAAGAGAGTGTCCTATGGGGCCTTTCATCCTGCCTCTCCTTCTTCTCTGTGACTCTCAAGCCCAAAGTCTCATTCCCTCTCTTCTGCTAAGGAACCAATCCACTCAAGGACGTGGAGGCGTCTTCGCTGAGGCTGCTTTACATTGCTCTGCTGATGTAATAATTTCATTTTCACAAAGGCCACATTACCAATTATAGACTGTCATTAAGACAGATTCTGGCAAGTTCAAGTTCAACAGGAAACTTCCTATCACCAGTCAATGACTAACATAAGAACCTAATAGCCACTTTGACTTCTCAGAACTTCTTTTTTCTTAATTGTCTTGGGAAAAGAAGGAAAAGTGTTAAATCACAGAAAAAAAACCAAATTAGGACTCAGGAATGTCAGCTCTAGAAAGGCTGTGAAGGGTCAAACAAATATCCTATGCACACTGTGAGGTCCCTCAAAGCCAGGGCTCAGGGTCAAAGCCATGGGATGACTACCTATTACCCCTTTGCATGAGCTGGTGTTGATCTTGTCTGTAGATTACATGCTTTGATGGAGAAAAATCTATTAGATTTTCTACATCTCCAGAGAGAATATCGGAAATGAAATTTCGTCAGATCCTGCTATCCTTGCTTTCTTTCTTGACATCTCTGCTGGTGTTCCTGTGAAGGCTCCATCTGCTGAAAAAGTACCAACATAGTCACATTAGGCCTCTGCAGAGGCTGGCAATGGTGATGCACTTTCAAAGAGGTGAAGATGAACATTAAGCTGATCACTGTGTTTGGATACACCAACCCTATTTTTTTTTTTTTTTTTTTTTGCGGTTTTTGGCCAGGGCTAGGTTTGAACCTGCCACCTCCAGCATATAGGGCCATCACCCTACTCCTTTGAGCCACAGGTGCCACCCTGAACCTAACTTTAAAAATGGCAATTTGACATATGAAATTAATTATTCCAGGGATAATGGAGGCTGAAGAGTTTTATATAAATCCCTATATTATAGGCTAAGTTCTGCAGAGTTACCCCTGACTTCGAGTTTGCCAGTAGGTGAGATGCACGTATTTCCCACTGCAGTCCCTTCTGCCATCACTGCGACTTTGCCTACCCATAAGGCAGCTTACTTTCTCTCTTTATTTTTATTTTTTTATTAAATCATAGCTGTGTACATTAATGCAAACATGGGGTACAATGTGCTGGTTTTATATACAATTTGAAATATTTTCATCGAACTGGTTAACATAGCATTCATGGAATTTTCTTAGTTATTGTGTTAAGACATTTATATTCTGCATTTAGTAAGTTTCATCTGTACCCTTCTAAGATGCACTGTAGGTGTGGTCCCACCAATTACTCTCCCTTCACTCTCTCTCTCTCTTTTTAATAAAATTGCAGGTCAGCTATTGGCCAAATAGAAAAGTCAATATTTAAGTCGCTTTTAATCTATCAAATAAAAAGCTAATAATTAAACACAAATATGCAAACCATTTATTTGATAAGTTTTTAAAATCACTCACAATATGGTTGATATTATTTCTAATTGATCTCCTTGTTGCTACGTAGCCCTTGACTGAGCTTAAAATATTTATAAATTGGAGATTTCCTTTATTTATTTAAGGGTAAATAAATCTTACCCATGGAGTAAGATTCTGTAAAATATGTTCTGTGGAGGAAGTAAAAGATCACTGGTGATATGTAGGAATCGAGGCGCCACAGTCAAGTATATTTAGATAACTAGGTTGGTTAAAGTTTATTGTCTTTCTTTAAGAATTTCTCCTAAGTTTCAATGCTCATGTGCATTTTCTACATGTAAAATGTAACAAGTACCACATATTTCAACCACAGAATCCTTTCTGAGAGGAATACTTTGCACGCTTAATGCTGCAAAAGGAAACATTTTCGAATACACTTTGGAAAGCACTTTTGTAATAATACTAGTCATAGTAACAATGACAGCAGTCACAACTATCCTGAGAATTTACTGAGCACTTTTTAAAAGGCAAACACTGTGCTTAGTACTTGGCATGTATTAGACACCCATTCCATCCTCAGCAGCCTCCTATGAGCTGCCTGCAGCGATGACACCCAAGATATGCAGAATAAAAAGAGTGAAGCCACCTGTCCAAGGTCACCAGCTGTCACCTTTGACAGGTGTGATTTGAATGAGGCTGACCAACCCTGCAGCCTGTGCTGTCTCTTACACTGTGCTCCCACCTCTCCTTTCTGTGACAGGAGGTTGACCCGGTAGGACACCGTAGCCAAGAGCCTGCCACTCAGGTAAGAGCACAGTTGTGTAGAGGGGCTTGCCTCCCATGGCTCTCCCTGCAGCCGTGTAGTTAAAGCATTACCAGGAATCAGGGGGAGTGGGAACATAGGTCAATATTATGGTTTCCTCTGAAGTGTTTAAACCTCTGAAATACTAACACCACTGCAGAACATGCTACCGCATACAATTTGGCACCTGTTTTACTGACCTTCTTCAGAATTTAGCTGTGCAAATCTGGATAAGCTGGGTACTTTTGTCTCCTCAACTGAACTTTAAGCCTCTTGTGGGCAAGGACCTTCTCTAATGCTTCTTCCTGACATAGTAAGTGCAAATTACATGGATCAATGGGTTTGAATGGCCACATTAATAACCATCCTTTTATTCTTTGCTATAGAATCTACTTTTGAGTACTGCCCTCCACATGAGCTTTTGCAGTTTGTGCATGCTTTAACCACTGCTGAGTTCTTGATCTCCATATCTGCTCAGGAAGGAGGGGACCAGCTGTCCCTCCCCTTTCCAAAGGTGATCAGGGGAGTGACTTGCTCAGGCTAACAGAGGAGGGTTCAAAGGTGGAGAAACTGGAACTCCACACAGGTTCTTCAAATCTCAATGTCGTGCTTCTCTTATCTGCCTTGGTCTCCACGTCACCACAAAGAAGTGGAGGGTCTCATTGAGGAGTTGCTGCTGGGACACTCACGGTGCTGGGGGGCAGGGGGTACCTGTGCGCTCAGGCTAAATTGCCTGCTAAACTCCCATAGTTTCTCTCCTCAGAAGAGAAGCTAGTGGTTGGTTTTGACCTACCAGATATCAGGCAGAAAGGGAAGGGTGAGGCTTGAAGGACTTCTAAGCTTGTCTCCTCTTCTCTCCTGGTCAGAGAATTAGGGAAAGACACTCATTATTCTAACACAATTTCTAGGGTCAGGAGAGTAATAAAGTTTCTTGGAATCATGGAATATTTCTACTATCAAGTCAGAGGCTGAACAGGGGGAAATAACACATTAAAGAGAAAAGACAACCCAGGCCAGGGTAGAGGTGCGGCATGGTGTAATTCTCCACAGCCCTACCCCTGCTATCTGCAAAAATGAAAGGAATTTGGAAGGGGCCTCAAATCCATGGGACCTCATGTAATACAAATGGTACCAAAGGAATGATCACAAAGATAGGGACAGACTTGGGATTCCAAATTGGCTGCCTTATGCTTGACCAGAAACAATTTAGAAGTGTGTAAGTGGGAAAAACACAAAGAGAAGGAAAGGAGAAGAGTAAAGATAAGAGTGACTCATAAATTGAAAAATGGTATTTTGTTTCTTCTATGGAATAATGCATTCAGCAAGGAAACAAGTCTGGCTTCAAGGGCACCAAAGGAGAGCCACACGTTAGATAGGAAAATGGAAGCACTGAGAAGAATGTGGTCAAAATGCTTAACAAGGAGGGTGATATTTTATCCTTTAGTAATTACCCAGCACTGAAGCTGAGTTGACACTGAAGATGTTTTCTTGGAAGCAGGAACAAAAGAACAAAAAGAGATAATCTGTCAAATGGATGGCAAGATTTTTTTTTTTCTGTCCCCCAGACAAGAGGAAAAGGAAGGACTGAGTACAGTGATTGGACATTGGGCTTTTTCTAAGTTTGACTTCTCAGAATGACTTTTTGGTGAAGGGAATGAGGAAGGGATTTTAAAAACCTAACAAGTCCTTAGCAAATTCTGCCAGAGTTCAGGAAAGACCAGTCCTAACACTAGAGAATTTTCTATTTTCCAAGTTTGCTTAAATATACACAGATGACAAGTTGGTCTGAAGCAAAACTGTAGAAGAAAATTGACTGTAAGACCTTGAGAATCAGTCTTTGCAGCATATTTCACAAGCACCTGTTCTGCATAAGCCACGCCCATCCCTGCCCTCCAAGAGCCTACAGTTTAGTCAGAAAGGCACATGTGTCTGTCCTCGGAAAAGATAAATAGTCTTCTGAATGATATTGTGAGGCAATGGAAGAAAGCTCTTGTTGAAACTCGTTTTTAAAATTCTGGATTCGTATTAGGATACATATGATTAGGTTACATAGTTTACATTTCTTACGTAAACTCCAAGTTGTAGTTGAGTCCTTCACCCAAAAGGTGCACCATCCACCCCTACATTGTATCCGATAGGTGGGAACTTACTGAACTCCCTCCCCTCTCCTCCCTCCCCGCTTCTTGAATTTAATTGTGCTTTTTCTTTCATGTGGGCCTGTGGTTGTTCATCTACTAATTCCAAATTAGTGCTGAGTACATGGCATTCTTGTTTTTCCATTCTTGAGATACTTTACTAAGGAGAATGTTCTTCAACTTCAACCAGGTAAACACAAAAGATGCAAAGTCTCCACCTTTTCTTATGGTTGCATAGTACTCTATGGTACTCCATACATATGCCACAGTTTATTAATCCATCGATGGGTTGAGGGGCACTTTGGTCATTTCTGCATCTTTGCAACTGTGAATTGAGTTGCTATAAATATTCTAGTGCAAATGTCCTTATGATAAAATTATTTTTTTTTCTTCTGGGTGGATACCTACTAATGAGATTGTGGGATCAAATGGATGATCTACTTTTGGCTCTTTGAACATTCTCCATTTTTCTTTCCAAAAAGGCTGTACTGGTTTGAAATCCTACCAACAGTCTCCATACTTCTTTCCAAAAAGGCTGTGCTGGTTTGCAATCCCACCAACAGTATGTAAGTGTTCCCTTCTCTCCACACCTGGCTTTGGGACTTTGTAATGTGGGTTAGTCTTATTGGGGCTAGGTGATCTCTCAAGGGGGAGTTTATTTGCATTTGTCTGATGACTAGGGGATAATAAACATTTTTTCATGTGTTTGTTAGCCATGCCTCCATCTTCTTGGGAGAAGGTTCTATTCATGTTAAGAATTACCATTTTCCAGGTTACAATGAAACTGTTAAAAGTTTTACAAACATTAACTCCTTTAATCCTTTAAACAACCTTGTGAGTTAGGTTCTTTCACTGCTATAATTTTTATAGATTTGGAAATTACTACAGATCTAGTCAACCATGGAATTGGAAAGAGAACCAGGCAATATTAACCTAGAGCCTGGGCCCTTAATCACTGAACTTGCTACCCCATCATGAAACACCACAGTGTTTGGTGAGAGGTGAGGTAGACAGGCAATCAATATGGGTGAGGGAGATAGAGTCTGAAGGAGGAAATGTCTGGACATGGCTGTGGTCCAGGCTCTTTCATCATACCCTTCAATTCTAACCATTGCCCTGTGAGGGAGAGGAGGCAGGTCACTATTTATGACCATTTCTACAATAGAAATGATTGAACAACCTCCTCAAGATCATACCACCAGAAACCACTATTTAGTGAAGCCAGAACTAGATAGAATTAAGGCCCCCCTACTGCTAGTCAGAGCTTCTACCTCCAGGAGAAACCATTTCACTTTGTAGTCCAGGCACAATACTCTTGCCTGAGCCCATTTTTCTGCCTTACCATCACTCCTCATTCTACAGCATCAATTGAGCATGTGGCTACAGGCTGAACATCAAGGAGAAGATAGAACAAAGGCCACTCCAGCATAAGCCAGAAATAGTAACTGACCCCTGAGTCCTTTATGATAGCTTTAAACTTTTTATTTTGAAATAATTTTAGACTTACAAAAACACTGCAAAACTAATGCAGAAAATTCCCATACACACTTCCACCAGCTTCCCCAAAATGTTGGCATCTTGCACATCACCTAATGTTAACATCTCTTGTTATATAAGAGATTAATGATATTTTCACTAATCTAGACTTTATTTGGATTTCCAAGTTTTCCACTAATGTCCTTTTCTCTGTTTCAGAATTTCCCAGGATCCCTCGTTACATTTAATTCTCATTGTTCCTAGTCTTTAACCTATGAAGATCCCTCAGTCTTTCCTCATCTTTTATGACTTTGGCACTATTGAAGGGTATTATGGGTCTTTAATTTGATAGAATGTCCCTCAACCTGGTGTTGTCTGATATTTGCTCAGTAATAGATTGTGGTTATGTAATTTTTGTGAGAAATTTGCTAAGGAACTTAAATATTCATGCCAGCATTTCAGATCAGGGGTTACATGATGTTGATCTATCTATTAATATTTACTGATGATATTTAACTTTATTACCAACTTAATTTGGTGCTTGTTGGGTTGCTCCACTGTGAAGTTCCTATTTTGCCCTTTGAAAGTTGCAAATGTCTTAGAGGAAATATCTTGAGGTTATATGAATATCCTATTTCTCCACAAACTCATGGATATTAGTTTTATCCTGTTGTCACGGTTTGTGCCACTGAGGTCTCTCTCAGGTTGGCTTGCTTGTCCACATCCTCTTCAAAGCACTTCCTTACTTACAAGCACTGCAATATACTCCAGGTTCATCTTGTGTTTTCCTCATCCTACCTTTGGAATCATCCTGATTCTCCAAGGATCCCTAACTCCTGTTATCAGAGATGGCATTTAGAAACCAAGATCTGAGTGCTAGGTTTATTTATTGCTACTGCTGTGACATTCCTTCTAAGTCCTCTCATCAGACAGAGTTTTAAAATATATGAATGGATATTAACTCACACATACACAAGCTAACTGCCAGTCTATCTATCAGCCGTGAGTTCATACTGACATCTTTGATTCTAATCCAACACCACAGAGTTCAGTCTAGACTCCCCATTTTCCTTATTTATTTTGATTATTCATTAATTACTTAGTCATTTTCCAGCAGTGAAAAACAGGCTTTTTTCTTAAAAGGTTTTTCTTATTATGTACAATATATTACTTGTTCAAAATTATGATACACATAAAATAGTTTCCGAATTACCAACCCACACCCTTTTGAGAAACAAATTGCCAACTATTTTGTATGCGATTTTTCTTATCTTTTTTATTTTTGTGTGGTTTTTGAGTTTTGAAGAACAGAAACTCACCTTTACATCCCAGCTATACCATACTCTGTGTTGACCTTATCTCTTCTGGAGGGTTATTTTCTAGAGATTTCATTTTATGAATGATAGCAGTGAAGTAGAAAAAACTCCCCAAACTCCCATCTTGGCCAAAGAGAGTGGCCAAGATGGTAAGGAGTCTGGAGAAGCAAAGCACTCATTAACCCAACAACTAGGCCATGTTTTCACATACATCAATATATTCCTGCAACCTTTACTAACCCACATTCAAAAGCATGTATTTGGGACATACAACATATCGTGTCCCAAAATACTGGGATGGAGTCTGAGTCAGAAGTTGGAGGGAGGCCATGACAATTCTCTTTAAGCTTGAGAAAGGCTGTCTTGTGGAACAGGATGTAGGCTTTTTCCTGACTAACTCCACAAAGCCAAACCAAAACCCATGGGGAGAACTTAGAGTCAAGTAAATTTCCATAAAGAAAAAAATCATAATTCTTATAATGGTTCAACCACTGAGCGAGCCACCTTGGAGAGTTGTGAATCCTTATGTCTTAAAAATTCTTTCAGAGGCTAGAAAGCTCTGACTTCCTTTTGGAAATATGATTTTCTGTGGTTCTATAATATTACACATCCTTTAACAGTCAGATATTCATTGCTTTGTGTCTGCCTTCTCTTTCATTTTATTTGGACCCTTGTCAAAGGCACTTGGCTTGATAAAGCACCATTGGAAATTGCAAACTCCTCTTGTGAATGACAGATTCTGTCATATTAAGAGGGAGAGAAAATTATAACAAACATTTAAAAAATTAATTATTTAGTCATAATTTAATATTTGCTGGCTGAATAAAAGATGCTTCAAGAATTCATCTGAGGAGAGGGTAAGCTCATCATTTGGGAAAGAATTGGATATGAAAGTAAATTATAAGCAGTTAGTGAGTTACGCTGTTTCTACTCTTCCTGGAATTGATTTCAAGTCAACAAGCACCTAAAATGTGCTGGATACTGTTTTAGATCTTAGAGCAGTTATAAAAAGAGACAAAATCCTTGCTGTGGTGGAGTGTACATTCTACTAGGCAGAGAAAAATAATAAATGCAGTAGTTAATTAAAGTATTAAAGGTCAAAGTTGTGAAAGTTGTAAAATTGATTTTAAAAAAAGAAAAAGCAGAGTAGGGAGAATCAAGTACACCAGGGTAGAGGGCTATGATGTAAAATGAAGAGGTCAGGGTGGGTATTCTTGAGGGGATGACTTTGACCACAAAGGGGACCGCAAACTTCCAGGAGGGATGGGGGTCCTTACTGCTGCTTTCCCACCCTGAGGAGCAGGCTAGCATTGTTCTTCCTAATCCCTTTTCCTGTCAGTGAGGCCATGTAACCAGTCCTGGCCAATGAGCTAAGAGAGGAAGTGACTACATCCTATCTGGGTATGGGCATGTAAGGACATTGAATTTGATGAATCTGGATATCAATTCTGACAGGTTCACTTACCAATCATGTTGCACTAAACCCTGAGAAGGCGGCAAGTCTTGGCTCTGTTATGCCAATCACAGGCGTTTTCAAGTTGTTGGCTTTATTCACGTATCCTGACTCCTTTCACTGGCATTCTTTACACTTCTGTTCAGACTGAGTTAGCTAAAATTTACTGAATGTAGGGCCTCTTTGTAACTATTAACCAAGGCTTTAATTTCATGGAGAAATCAACTTAAAGTACCTTAAAAAAATTAGATTGTTCATACTTTTCTTGCATCCTTTTATAGTCATTCTACTGCGAAAAGCTCACTATAAACTAGAGGTTATTAGTTGATACGTGGTTGTTCCTAGAATACCAAACACCCTTCAAAGACACATTGCCAGGTTTACGTACAAGCTATGTGTATACTAACCTTGTCACACCTGAGGACCCATAATTTTGTAGTGATGACTGTCAGGCAGAATGCTGAGCTGAGTGATGTGACTACATCTTGCTGTAGGTCAGGGATGTGAAAGGTGTGTCTGATCAAACAAATAGCAGTGTAACATCTTGTATTTTTTATAACAAGTGAGAACATTGCCTTGTGAGTTAATAAGAGAATGGAACCAGGGCAGTGACCAGGTCACCTCAAACATGATACAGATTTGGAGGACAACAGCCAAACAAGGTGTACATCAATGTGGATGCTTTTATGGGCACTGGGAGATTCTCCAGTTTTACTAGGAATTGTGTTCTCCTCATGGACAATTTGTTCAGGAATGTTTAGTATTCAGCATTCTGCCAACAATTACAACTATTTAATTCAAAAATTCTAACAACACATACAGACATAGGTCGGTCAGATGGGGTCATTTTTTTGAACGTGAGGTGCAGGGGTATAGGGTCTAATGAGAATGAGCCTCCTCTGACAAGGGACATAACTGTAAACCCTACTTTGCCTCCCAGATCAGAACTCATACTTTCCATCCTCTGCTGTCTCAGCTGATAACCCCACAATGTTATTGGAGGCATCCCTTGCTGGTTATTCTCACTATCCTCCTCCTGGCCCCAGCATCAGGAAGAAATGCTCCATTTCCCTGTGCTGTCATTTTAAACCCACAGTAGCCCTCACTGGGGGAACCGGGCACTTTTGGAAGTGTGAGATGGTCTGGGTATCCATAACCATCATTACCGAACATCGAAAACTGTCAAGAATGTAATCATTCTTGTCACTTGGTGTGTGCCAGTGTTAGGCACTGAGATACAGCCATGAAATAAAAATGTTCTGATGTGAAAGAACAGCAGAGCTGTTCTGGGTCCTGAGAATCTTATTCTTACCTATCATGTATTTAACGTGGAGGACATTCCTGGACAGGAATATGATCCTCATTATTAACAGAAATACAAAGGAAAGAAACAAAACATCCTGAGACAGAGAACACTTCAATGGCGAAGGTGTTTCCCAATGGCTGTGATGGAAACCGGATCCTTAGCAGCATTCTAGACGAGACTAAACAGAATTCAAAAGAGATAAATTGTAGAGACGAAGTTTGGCACAAACTAAAAGGTGAACCTGTCTTGTGTTCTTCCATCTCAAGCCTGTGACTGTAAGAATTTTATTTTCTTGGGGATTTTTGTTTGTTTTTATGTCCCTATAGAAAACATAGCACAATGCCCACAATGCAACCCTTGGCTGTAAAATGTTTTGCATTCATTTCTATTTGTTTTATTCTCATTAGTCTTATCTCTTCCCCTTCCTCTGAAATGTAATCTCCAGGGAAAGGAAAATATCATAAAATTTTATTCTAAAAATCCCACAGTAACTAGAATAAACTTGAAGTAAATACCAAGTGCTCAATAAATATGTATTGATAAATTATGGGTTTATTTAATACAAATATATGGCTAAGCCCCATGCCTGGATCTGGGGGATGTAAATATATCTTTTCCTCAAAGGGTAGGAGGAGTAAGAAAAAAGTAGTTAAAGGTCCATATAAAATTAAATAGAAATGCTGAGCACTAATAATAATAATAATGTCATATAGTAGAAAAAAGATCAAAAGCAATCTCTGATACATAATAAATAAATGATACACTATAATCTGTGTAACTGCCTTGAGTTTATTTCATGAACAGCTGGACTCAAAATGACAGAGGATTTTGTCTTATCTGGAGTGAAAAGTAATGCTCTCATTTATTTTTTTCCTCCGTTGTCCTGCTATCTCTTTGGGATAGCAACGTGATTAGCTGGAGTCTACATGTGTGGCACAGGACAGATTTGGGAGCACTTAATATGTGCAGTTGGGAGCCCAGCCCCAAAGGGAAGTGGGCAGGTGGTAACTGGTCCATACCCTAGGCATTTCATGGAGGACATGGGTAGAAAGCTGGTAACCATCATGAGTCAGGGTGGCCAAAGGTGAAGAATGGACCATGAGAGCAGCTGAGAAGACCCATCATCCAGCAGGTTAGAGCAGCAAAGGTGGAAGGAAGTGTGAAAGGAGGCACCAAGAGGGGGTCTGGTCTGGGTAGGGAGGATTTGTAACATCACTTTGTGTTCCTTTATATGGCTGGGATATGTATGATGAAAGAAAGCTTGGGTCACTAGTAAAGATCACTGACAGAATGAGGGAAATCCCTGAGGTTGATTCTTGCTTCTCAAGAAGACCTGAATGAGCCAAGCTTAATAATACCAAGTTAAGATAGACATTGAGAATGACCTGAACTTCATTCCCAAGGGTCTACACTTTCATGGCCATGACTGTGAGCTGTCCTCACTCAAAACAAAGTGCCTGGGTAGGATTTCAGAAGTGCTGGGAAGGCTCTTCTCATTAGTTTGTGGCTGATGCCTAAAGACATTTTTTGGTATTAGATTTTGTTTTAAAAACAGCTATGCCATGCAGAAAAACACAATAAAGTTTTAGCTGACATCTTACATTAGTGAGGATGTTCTCCAAATCCTTCCATTCATGATAAGCAGACAGCAGGCCTTGATAGATGCAAAGTGTGTATGCTGGTGCCAGTTCCATATCTCCCACCTGCCTCCCCAAATACAAGCTGACAACTTCTTATTGCAAGTCCCTGAGACTCGGCCCCAATGTTGGAGGTTAGTGCACATGGTAACTGCAATTGGTGATTCAAGGAGTTAGTGGATGGACCATCCTTCTCTCTTGGTGCAGCAGCCCTGAGGCATGATCCACATGGTCTTCTAGTAGTCTCCACTGTGTTGGACTTCACTTTTCCTTAAGGAACCTACTCACAAATGCACTGCGTTGGCTTCCTTCTCATCACCTTTTCTACTTTTCTATTGGTGCTGCCGTTGCTCCACCTCCCAAATAAATTACAGTAGAACTTCTGTAAGTTGGTCACCCAAGGAACTGTAACAAACACATCAACACACGGAGGTGGCCAACCTAAGGAACTAGGCATACTATACTGATGCATACATGTGGTGCATGTCTGGTCTATAAAAATTAGGTCCAACTTAAGGAGGTGGCCAGTGTAGGGAGGTGAACAACTAAGGAGTTTTAGTGTATACTCCTTGACTTATTATCTTCTTTTGGGAAAACTCCACCCAAGATAGGAAAGAAGGAAAGAGGTAGAATGTAGAGAAGAGACACTTTGTGCTGCCTTCACAATTTCATTGAGATCTTCCCTGATCCCTCCTTGTGCTGCATGGATGCTACCCAGTGTGATCCACAAAACTATGAGTCATTTGGTTCAGTCACTTCACTTCATAGACTAAGAACTGAATCTGAGAGACTAAATGATTCCTTTTAGTCTCCTCCGTCCAGTCTTTACTACTCAGACAGCAAGTAGCAAAACTTGGACCAGAGCCCAGATGTGCTTATTTCCTCCAATAATCTGTTACTTTAGGAAGAAAGGACATGTTCACTAGATCTTTATCATAAAAATTATATCATGGACCACCATCACTAAGAATTGAAATTGATGTTTGTTTGGTCCATGTCTCATCCATCCTTAGATCTTTCTATGAGGTTCTAAGGAGTGGACAAGTCCAGAGCCTGCTAAGAGAAATCAGACTCAAGTAATAATGTAGTTAATAATGTAAGGTAATAAACAAAAAGATGGAGTTACTGGATGCAAGCCCAGGCTAAGTCCATATCTAGATGTTAGGTTTCACTCAACAAAACCAGCAAATGTAAAAATGCTTCAAAAAAGTGAGAAATCCCCAAAGAAAGCCTTATTGATTTTAAGCCTTATTGATGGAAATTTAGCTTTCAGCAGGGATAGCAGGTAATTAATTTACGGCAGAAAAATGCCTTCCTTTGTGCATATGTAAGATAAAACAATGCTGTAGCAATTTCCCCTCTTTGCTTCTTACACACTTGCTTACCCTGCAGCTCAAATGATGAATCCTACTTTCAGGTAAAGAACATCGGGGATGCCTCTGCTTGAAAATCAAGCTCTGTTTTCAGGGCCTAACCAAGTTACAAGAGCAAAGGGAAAAGTTATTCTTGTCAGAGCAAGCAGCTCTTGTCAGGATTTTCCCAAGGGAACTGCCCTCTGTTGTGTAGACATCTTAGTGATTGGCTAGTCTAACACTAGCCAATTTCAGTTCTCTCTAACAATGGTTGTTGTTTTTCCCTTTTCTCCTGGGAGGTGACTCTAGGAGCTAAAAAGACCACCCTAGCCTACAACCTGGAGAAATCAGGAAATTCACTACTTGAATAGAATTACAGGCTGATTGTTAGCTGTAATTCATAACATTATGCAAAATCATCCAGCTGATGGAAAGTGACTTTAAAAGTAGCAGCAAAACTTGCAATGATAAAAAGCTACCTAAACCAGAAACCAAATCTCTTTTAGGGAGTTTAGTCATCAGGTAAACTATACTACAGTATCCACCAGGAATCATACAATCACTTAAATAAAAGCATGATTTTTTTTCCATTCATGTAATTGAAGTGTCTAAGAGTTTCAACCTGAGATGGACCAAAGAGATCTAACAATCTCAGAATAAGTTTTTCTCCGTCCTTCTACTATACTTTGCTATGTATTGATTTCATTGGGAGTGGCTCCATTCATTGTAGAAGTAGCAGTAAAAATAGAATGACTCTCACAGAAGTCTCAAAAGTCTTGTCACTGCCTCGTTTACACTGATTGGTTCAAATTTTCATCCCTGAACCAGTCACGGTAGCCAGGACAATGAGAAGCTATGATTGGCAACACTTGAGTCATCTTCCTTTCCCTGGAAGTGGAGCTAAAATCAAGATGGCACACAAACCATAGAGACTTAAATAAGCAGAGGAAGTATTTCCTAGGAGAAATGAAGTTTCCCTGCCAGATGAAGAGGAAGTAGGTGGTGTGCAATAAAACCATCAATACCACTACTCTCTAGACTCAACTTTTTCTCTGATGATGTTTGTGTATTTGTGGTAAGTGGTGACCAAGGGCAGAAGGGGGAGGCACAAATTAGTGAACAAAATAACTATGTCTTCAAAGAAAGTGCAGTAGTCTATAAAGAAAGCCTTAACCAGGAGCTAGAAGGCTAGATGTAGGCCAAGTCAGAAATCAAGTTGGGTTCAGCGTCTTAGCACAGATTGTACTCTGGGTGAAACAAAATCCTCTTCTCTTTGGGAAATCAAAATTTAACTGTGACATTGGCAAGATAATGTCCTTTCTGGACTCAACATCAGCACCTGTAAAATGGCATCAAAGAGTACAGAGGATTTAGATCAACTAAGATTCCATTATCTGTAAATTTGTGTTATATTTATAATGTTTTGTAAATTTTGTTATTCTAAGACAAGTCTAATGATAATAAAGTATAAGAAAAATGGAATTAAATACATCACTACTTCCTCATATTTTTGGATTCTATTTATGTGATAATGGGCTTGCAAGGAAACCCTTGCATTGTTGATGGCACAAGCTAAGATCACCAATAATGACGTCCATGACTCTGATTGTCCCTGTGATTCCTGAGGGTGGGGAGGCCAAAGTGAATGGATCATCTGTGATGTGGCTAGAGTCTTTCACCATACTAACCTTCCCTGGGTCATTTCAGGCAGATGTGTGATGTTCTTGTTAATGAGGATAAACTTCTGGCTGAAAAGGAAAACTTTAGTTTGGCACTTACTTAAATAGCAGTGTGTAAACGATCTACTAAACTGAAGTTCTTTTATTTCTTCTGTTTTATTTCTGGAAGTCCTTGGGGTTAAATGGCATTTTGACTATTGTTTGCCAAGGCGGACACCAGCTATAGATCTGTTTTCCTCTTTCCTTATAGTGGTAGTAGGAGCTTTCACAATGTCCGGGTTTTAAATGTATGATTTCTCCACAACTGTGAACGTAACATTTTGTCATACTATCTTTGTCCCTTAAGTCACTCACAGAGTAGGAAATATATGGCCTAGGGAATGAATATTTTGTCAGGGCAGAATATTGTCAGTCAACAGATGCCTATTTGGGGACTATCAGAATCCAAGAGTTAGAGCAATGTCCTCAGATTCAAATTTATGATTACTTCTGAGTAGCGTTTTAGGCCTTGCCCAAGGGAGTCTGGCTCACTTAATTCTCTATGACTTCCTTGATAACTCAATTCATTTTTCCTCTTGAACATCATTTGCTCCTTATTGAATACATCCTAAGATCCCTTGAGAATGTTATTCTTGGTGTGTGTTTCTCAAGCACAGCAATTCCAAGAATGGTTTTTCCAGAATTGACTATGTGATAAACGCATTTAAAGGCTTTTCCCAGCAAGAAGCTTTAGAGGTGCATTAGCTGAATTCTTTCTTAAGATATCCTTAGTTATGATCTTTTTTTTCATTTTATAATTTTCAATATTTTATCTAAACCAAAACGTTACAGAACCCAGGGCTTGGAAAAGAGTGTTTTGCGTTGGAGACGTGTAAAACACTATTTTCATGTTTCATAGACTATGTGATAGTTTCACATTTGTAGTCGCTTTATTGTTGGATAAAAGTGAGTACTAATGAAAAAGTATGTGTAAAGAATAGAAAGGAGAAACAAATACTTCTAAATTTTCTCCTAGTTTTTTTTTTTTTTTAAATGTGTCTACTACTTTGAAAATAATCAAAAAGTGTCATATTTGGTCAATTCCTATAAGATAAAGGGCTTGAAGGCATCATTCATAATAGAAACATAAATGGAGATATAAAATAAACTCAACAAGGGCTGAATGAATTATTGAATGAAGGTAATGAAATAGATTTGCAAGCCAGTCCCCTTACCTTCATTTATTCCACACACTGCTCCTCTCTGTCCTGCAACAATGAGATGGTGTAAAGATAGCAGGGTGTAAAAGAAAGTGCTTGGGATTTAAAATAACCACAAGGGCTTCTTCTTCTTCAATTGTAGTGATGTTATCTATATGGTAGGGCTGTTATGAGCAATAAATGAGATATAGTTATGTATAAAGAACTGAAAATGGTACATAGCTATACAAGGTCACCCTTCCTGTTACTTACCAGGTAACAGTAGTCTCAAGAAAGACAGTAATACATATTTATGAGTTTTCTAACTAATTGAACAATTACTTGTTTACCATTTGGGGATAAAAATCCTTGTCTTCATTAAGCTCACATTTTACTGAAAGAGACAGATAAATCTTAAAAAAAAATAAATAAATGCAAAATATATGTATTCTTGATAAGTTCTAAGAAGAAAATAAAGTAGAAATAAAGTAGGTAAAAACAGAGAGAATAAAGAAAAAATGGGCTGTTTTTGATGATATGGTTAGAAATACCTCTTTGTGAAGATGATATTTGAGCAGAGATCTAAGTCAAAAGATGGAATGGTCTATGGCTGATATTTGTGGGAGGCATTCTCCAGACAGTAGTAACAGCAAGTGCAAAGGCCCTCAGGCCTGTTGGTTGTGGATAGAGGGAACTGCGTGAGGCACAGAGTGTTGGTAAATGGGGTACAGGAAGCAGCTGGAGCAGATCATCCAAAGCCTTGTAGGTCATGGTAAGGAGACATTTCACAGTGGGTTTATTTCATTTAGTCATTCCTTTATCATTTTCACTATTATATGAGGATCAGGGCTATGATAAGAACAACCCAACAGAAATACAAAATTTTCAATGATCCAGTTTTTATTATAGCAGAAATATGCATAAAGTTCAAAGGGGAACATAAAGGAGTCTCTGAAATCTGAGAAAATCAAGAAAGATTTTTCAGGAGATCAGCTTTGAGAAGTGAAGGTTGAGTCATTTCCTAGGAAGACAGCAAGTGAGGTGGGATGAACATGCCAGGTAACAGCATCAGACATGAACGAGTGTGGCATGGCCAGGAACACAAATGGGGTCTGATAAGAAGCCCTGCAATCTAGCATGTGATTTTTTTTTTTACATTGTATTGAACAAGTATGTATTAGACATTACCTACCTATGTTAGCATTGTTAGAATACTATTGGGAACAAGTTTAAAATAATTTTTTCCTAAGTGCAGTGTGGTGCCACTAGAGTAACTGAGTTATCATTAAGTCTCCTCAGTTAACTTTTTTTTATTGGTCTGCAAACTCCCATGCAAGGCTAAATCACTGTACCAGTGCTCAGGAGAAGTGACAGCATAAAGGTTGATGTCTATACCTGGCTTTCCTGGCCCTAGCTACTTGACCCAATGATAGAACTTTGCTCTAATTGTCTTCACTGGTAGACTTAACAGCCAATCTCTCATGGCTGATGTTAACAGTAACAGTCGTAGACCTTTGGCCCTTATCTTCTTCATTCTATCATTAGCTTAAAACTTCCCCAAAATATTATATAAAGTAAATGAACCAGTTTTCCTTAGCCTGTAACTTTGCCAGTCATCTCAGGAAGAAAGACTGTCTACTAGCTGATTTTCTCAGAAGAGTGACACCTGTCACTTGAGTTCCCTTGCCAGATTAGAAATAAATAACATCACACGTTATGATTTCCAGCTCTGTGTGCCCTGGGACAAGTGACCATATTTTATAAATTTATGAAGTCCAACATTGGATGATGCATCCTTAAAATAGAAATGTTAACATATAAAAGAAAAGAGAAAGGTCCAACACATTATAAGGTGCTACCAATTTTAGGATGCATATGTATTTCAGGATATTAAAATGTGAAAATTATATTTGCTTAAAAATCTGAAAAATACATATTTAGTTTTTTGAGGTTCAGTTCCTACCTAATAAGGTTAGTGTGAAGATAAATAGGAAAATATATGTAACACAAGATATGATATATAGAGGTACACAAAAATGTGCAGAGACCAATAAGTTTCTATACTTTCTTATTCTCTGCTTTAAAGGGGTTTCCTTTCCCCACCTTTTGAACACAATTAACATTAATAAGAGAAGTTTCATGTCGTGCATTTCTCCCAATAAATGCTTCCTGGTCTTATTCCACCTCCAGACTGGCTCCTTGCTCTTTTTCACATGTAGAAAGACTTTTATCTATGAGGAAAAACTCATATGGTTGGAGTGTTCCTCAAACACCCCTAAATTTTGGAACTGTGACTGTGACTCTGGGGTTTAGCAAACATACTGTAATTGACTAAGGGCTTTTTTCAGGAGCTTCCCATTGGATCACACAGCCCTTGAGATGATTCAATAACTTCTTTGTAGGTGTGGAGTTTTCTGATATTTATTCAATATTTCATTCATGTGTTTTTTGGTGGGAAAAATATCAGATTTCCTGTAAGGCAGGTTTTACAATGACATTTGGAGTTTGATAGTATTTTGTTGTGGGAGCCTATCCTGTGCGTTATATGGTATTAGCAGAATCCCTGGTCCTGGTGACTAGATGCTAATAGCACTTATCAGTTGTCTCCAAATGTGATCAAATATCTCCTATAGGAGTCAAAATTAACCACATAAAGAACTATTGTGTTAGAGGATCAGAAGCATGTATACTGAAATCCAGGCCTACAGTCTGTCCCTCGGAACCTGTGTATATGAAAACTCAGCCCTCCTTATACAGGGGTTTTGCATCTCATTAAATTACTATATTTTCAATTGGCATTTGGTTGAAAAAAAATTTTGTCTAAGTGAACCCACACAGTTAAATCCACGTTATCCAAGGGTCAACTGAATTATCCATTATAATTTTCCCCTGGAAACCTGAAGGGAGATCCTTACATGGCTGGCTCTTCAAACAGCCTGGCTGCTGACTGATGCTCAGCACTGTACACTCATCATAGGCAAGGTGTGATGTGAGACACCATGTGGATATGATCCCACAAAGTCCTCAAAGTGGGACCAGCACATGCACCACGTCATAGATAGGAAATAGAAACATACAGAGATGATAAGGAACTTGATTGAGTCCACATTCAGGTGGGTCATGGCACTGAGATCTGATAGCTCTGGTCACTTCTGCAGGCCTGGAGGAGGGTTTATATCTTCCTGAGCAAACACCCACTGACCACTCAGTGGGCCAGGCTCCACACTGGGCATTCACTAATAGAAGGAATCACTCAACAGCAGTAACAGATGGTCAGAGATACTTTAGGATGGTTATAAAGGAGCAATAGGAAGACCCTGAAACTTACCTACAATACATTTCAGGAAAAACAGGTCACTTGAAACATTTCTGATGAACCTATGTGGAGAAGCGAAGTTCCCTCCCACTGGCCAGGCTTTTCTCCTGTACCACTTTGATGGCTTGTTGTCAAAATGGAAGAAATTTAGTCTAACCACCTTTCTTTTGTTGTTAACTTGTTGGAAAGCAGTGAGTTAAATGCATTTTTCTCTTTTGAACTGTTTTCAAGTGATCTGGATGTAGTTTTACTGGGATCTTCTACTAACATTTTTATTTAGGGGGGATGGAGTTGGTGGGGAAGCATAGTGTGTGGTTTACTTCCACCTCAATCCTTGAACAGGTTACAAAAACAGGTGATCCTTTGCCAAGAAAGTCAAAGTAAAAAAAAAAAGAAGAAGAAAGAAAGAAAAAGAAAGTCAAAGTCTCTACTGCGATTCCTTTTACCAAGAGGTGATGACTTTTGAGGCTTTTCCCCGTACAAAGCTCTGAATGAAAAATAGAGAAAATTTAGACAGTCTGTGACTTCCCTTAAGGAGCTTATAACCATCCAAAAAGCACGTATGTTAAAAAAATATAAAGCAGCCATGACAATAGAAGTTGACATTGATAAAGACCACACAGTGCACAGGATACCTCCTAAGTAACCTCAGCACTATTCACATTTGAGGCTAGATAATTCTTTCTGGGAGGGGGTGAGGCACTGTCCGGGGCTTTGAGCATATTTGGCAGCTTCCCTTGTCTCTACTTACTAGATGCCAGAGCACACACCCCATCCCTGCAGTTGTCATAACAAAAAATGTCTACAGACATTGCCAAATGTCTCCTGGTTGAGAACCACTGATCTAGCTATATTTTTTTTTTAATTATTTTTTATTGAGTCATAACTGTGTACAATGATTCAGGCTTGGAGTACAGTGTGCGGGCTTCCCATACAATTGGAGATATTTTTATCCACCTGATTAATGTAACATTCATGATATTTTCTCATTTAC
>CAUYRH010041822.1:0-22042 GCA_963574655.1 Perodicticus potto | reverse complement strand
TCAGCCAGTCCACCAGTTATGTCAGTGTTGGCAGGGGTGAGGTGAGGCCTGACAATCTGGGTACTTGATAGGGGCCGGGGCGATTCACTCAGTTCCAGCCTTGTCCCTGATTGATGTTTCTGATAGAACAGAACAAGTTCGTAGAATTTCTGCCCTGTGGAAGAGATGCTGGGCTGCTGCTAACAGTCCTGACTCAGTCTGTGAGCTTCAGCCCTTTGTCTCAGCTGTCATCCCCTGAGGGCCAGGTGTGGCTGAAATTTATCAAATCTTTCTCAGCATTGCTCAGTGCCTCAGGGGACCGCCTCTCCACTTTGGCCTCCTCTCGGCTCACTTTCCTCTCACCACTTCTGAGCCGGGAAAACAGCACAGATCAGCAACAGCCCGCACCCTGTCCACACCCCTCGAGAAAATGTCCAAGAATCTGGACTCCGTGGGGGACATACCTCCAGACTTTAGGGTGAGAGTGGAGGGGAGTGCTGGGAGTTCTAACTTGCATGTAGGGAATATATACAGTTTTATACAGTTGTATGCCTGGCAGGAGAGTGCTGCGGCACCCTAGTAGGGGAAGGAGGTCTGGTTTTTATAGGGTCTCTCCTGTGGGGTAGAGTGGGAGGACATCTGAACTCTGCTCGCTTTTTTGTATGGAGGTATGGCGTATACTGCGAGCCGCTCCCATGAGGGAAGGGACTCCCATCTGCTTGGCGATGTGCTGTGTACCTTTTATTTGTATCCCTGGGGTCACAGGTCGCTCCAGCAGAGTTGATGTGCATTCTTTGACCTTCTCTTTTGGCTCAGTTCTAAACCATTGGCTTTCTGCTAAATTTCTGTCCTATAACTGTCCTTCTGGATGGGAGCATCTGCAGAAAGCTATTTTGGCTCCTCCCCCAAGTCATGAATATTCTTAATGACAGTGAGTACAGTGACTCTTTTCAGAGCATTTCCATTTTACTTTGCCCAGATCCATCAAAGGATTCACTGTCTATGGCCATTAGATCCTTACAAAATATATTTCTTAAATATTAAGACTTGAAAGTCAAAATTACTCCTTGATGGCTGAGTAGCAGAATGGATTTTGAGTTAGCAGGCAAAATAACATCAATTTCCTTGTGCATCTCCATCAGAGCTCATGGGTAACCAGGTGCTTTGTCATGAGCAGTCATATTTTGAAAGACATTTTCTTTTCTGAGCACTAGTCACAACAGCAAGCTTAAACTATTTAGTATATCAGGAAGTAAACAAATATGCTGTCATCTAGGCTTTGTTGTTCCATTTTTGGAGCACAGGCAGAGTAGATATAGAGTAGTTCTTAAGGTCCCTAGGGTTTTGGAATGGGAAAATAGGATTAAAGTTCAACATTATGTCAGCAGCTTTATTAACCCTTAACAAGAGAGACAACCTGTTTTGAACCTTTGAAGATAGGCAATGACTTCTTTCCTCTAGCTATTAAAGTCCTAGTTAGCATCTTACAATATAAGGCTATTTCTTCTACTTTGAAAATGTTTTGTTTAATACAGCCACTTGGATCAATTATCTTAGCTAGAACTTCTAGTTAAGTTGGTTCAGTTTCTACATCAGCACTTTTACTTCCTCAGTTTCTACATCCCTGCACTTTATATTATGGAGAGAGCTTTCCTTAAACATCATTAACCTCTGCCAGCTTCAAGCTTCTCTTATGCAGCTTCCTCGTCTGAACCTCCATAGAATCGAAGAGATCTAGAGTCTCCTTCTGGATTTGGCTTTGGCTTAAGGAAATGTTGTGGATGGTTTTATCTTCCACCCAGATGACTCCAATTTTCTCTAAATCAGCAATTAGGGTATCTAGCTTTCTTGTCATTCATGCGTTCAATAGAATAACATTTTTAATTTCCTTCAATAACTTTTTCTTTGCATTTACAACTTGGCTAATCTGCCAAAGAGGCCTTGTTTCTGGCTTATCTCATCTTTTGACATGCTTTCCTTGTTAAGTTTCATTAGGTCTATCTTTTTATTTCAAATAAGAGACATATAATTCTTCCCTTCACTTGAATACTTAGGGGGCATTGTAGGGTTATTAATTGACTTGTTCCCAATTTTGTGTGTCCAAAGGAATAGGGAGTCCCGGGAAAAAAAGGTATATAAGGGAATGGACAGTCAGTGGAGCAGTCAAGACACACATTTATCAATTAATCGTGCCACCTTATATAAGCGTTGTTTGTGTATCTGCAAAGCAATTACAATATGAACATGGAAGGTCAGTAATCACAGATCATTGTAACAGATATGATAATAATGGAAAGTTTGAAATATCGTTACATTTAGAAAAATGTAACACAGAAATATGAAGTGAACACATGCTTTAGGCAAAATTGTGGTACTAGCCTTGCTT
This sequence comes from Perodicticus potto, assembly GCA_963574655.1. Taxonomy (NCBI): domain Eukaryota; kingdom Metazoa; phylum Chordata; class Mammalia; order Primates; family Lorisidae; genus Perodicticus; species Perodicticus potto. The sequence continues at coordinate 19,677 of CAUYRH010041822.1, read as the reverse complement.
GATGCAAGGTTTTCACAGTCTTTACATTTGTAAAATATACAGTATCTGCTCAGGATAGCAGGTAGCAACTACTAACACATTTAATTGCCTTTAAACTGTTGCCTTGTCCAGAATGCTGTGTAGGTGGCGTCATATAGTAAATACCCTTTCTCTACTGATGTCTTTCACTTAGCAATACTCGTTGAAGGTTTCCCAATGTCTTTCATGATTTAATAGCTCATTTATTTTTATTGATGAATAATATTTCATTATATGAGTGTATCACCATTGATTGTGGTGCATGTCCACCACAATGATAGAAAGGTCAATAATCCAAGAAACTTAACCTGAAGGAAACTGAAGGAAACCTGGGTTGCTCTTGACTTTGGTAATTATGAATAAAGATGTCACAAATATTCATGTACAGGTTTTTATGTGAAACTACACATTCAATTCAGTGCATAAATACCTGGAAGTACCAGCAGTATTTTTTTTTCTTCAATTGCATTTTTTTTTTTTTGTATCTGAAAACTCATAAGCAAGCCCAAAATTGCCTGGATGATCTCCTATGTTATCTTTTATAATTTTCCACTTTAAATTTATTGTGGATTATGTTATATGAAGGGTGTAAAGCCTTGGTCTAGATTCATCTTTTTCCATATGGGTGTTCAGTTGATCCAGAGTGTTGTTGAAAAGATTCTACTTTTTCCATTGGATTCCTTTCATCTTTTTTCAAAAATCAATTGACTATATTTGTATAGACTTATATCCATTGATTTGATATTCTTTTACTAATTAATTGCTGAATAGTTTATTCATCCATTTGGAAACTTCCACACAGTTGGGTTCTGCTTTCTATTATTTCATAGGATTATCTGACAAACAACACAGATTCTGATCTGAGACAGTGATAAAGTTCCTTCAAGGAAGAGTAGATCCCTGAGTTATCAAATACTATACATTTATAGTAAGTCTTAATTACTTTAGGTTTATAGTAATTGTTCTGTGCTGTAACTTTATTTTTCTTTGAGATTATGCTATTCTGTGTCTTTTGCCTTCCTATATGAAATTTACAATCCCAAGTAGCTGGGATTACAGGTGCCCCTCACGGTAGGGAGAAGGTTCCCAATCACTCTCTGTTGGAAGGAAAGAGCTATTTTTAGAGATAGGGTCTGGGCTCTAACTCAGGCTGGCCTTGGACTTGTGAGATTAGGTGATCCACTCGCCTCACCCTCTCAGAGGGCTGGGATTACATGAGCCACGGCATATCTCTTATCTTTAAACAAAATCTGTCCTTTCAATTACTTGGTGGTCCATGAATTAATTCTTTGAATCTTCAAGACTAAGGATTCAGCAGAGAGATTCTAGCTACCATTTGACCTATTTTGGATTTAATTTGTTCTTTCTTTTCTCGTATTTAATGCAGAAACTTAGGTTATTAATTTTAGGTGTGTATGTTTTACTTTACATACATACAATGCTACAATTTTTTTCTAAGCACTGCTTCTGTACATCCACAAACTTTGATAGGCTGTATTTTCATTTCATTTAGTTAAAAATGTGTTTCAAAATTCCTATTCAGATTTCTTTGACCGTATGGGACTTAAATTATGTTGTAAACTGCTGAATAATTTGGGATTTTCAAGTTATCCTTCTACTACTGATTTCTAGTTTAATTAAAATATAGTCTGGAATCAATTTCTATTTTAATTCCATTTGTATGATGTCTACTCCTTTAAATTTGTTAGTGTGTGTTATATGGCCCAGAAATTGATATATTTTGGATCATGCTCCATGTAAACTTGAGAAGAATGTGTATTCTGCTCTTGTTGGATGAGATAGTTTATAAATATAAATTACATCCAATTAGCTTATGGTGCTATTCAGTTTAACTATATCCTTACTTTAATAGTTAGGATCTGTCTGTGCTGACTGTGACAATTACCAATGGAAAGATAAAGTTTCCAAAGCTATTAGTGTCTTACATGTTCAGGTGTTCCATTCTTAAGTAGATATACACTGAGAATTGTTGTTTTCTTGGATTATTGACACTTCTATCATTATATAATTCCCCACTCCTTATCCCTCTTCATCTCTGACAAATTATTCCATTTAGGTATTCCTAAGATTCCTCAGTAATGTGAAAATTCCAGAATTAAACTTCTTCCCAGGTGTTCTTCAGTATTTGATAACTCGGGGATCTACTCTTCCTTGAAGGAACTTTATCACTGTCTCAGATCAGAATCTGTGTTCTTTGTCAGATAATCCTATGAAATAATAGAAAGCAGAACCCAACTGTGTGAAAGTTTCCAAATGGATGAATAAACTCTTCAGCAAGTAGAGTTGAGATGTAAACAAAAAAGATAATGGCAGTGAATGTAACTAAACTATCTGTGAGACAACTAAACATGAACTTTGAAAGGAGACATAAATCATCTGAAAGAAATTCTTTCATCTACTCTGTATTTGCATAATTATTGATTAAATGTTTCTTGGTAATCATTCTATTATGTAGAAAACTGTACAATCTCAATAAAGCTTTTACATGGTATTATTAAATATATAAAATTTAGAGCAATATTAATTGAAAACTGATGCTAAGCTTAGTATAAATGGCGTAAAAGAATGAGATGTTCACAACCTTATGCATGTTACTCAAAGAGTCAAATGTGCAACAAATAATCTCCACACAGTATGACAGATGTTATATAAAAACATAAAAGTCTCTTTGTTTACAACAGACAGTGATTAGGAACTTCTCCCTATGGACATTAGGCCAGGCTTTATAAAAGGAGAGACAAATGAGCTGGTTCTTAATTGTCTAAATGAGGAAGAACATTCTAAGCAAAAATAATATTAGCAAAGATAGTCTTTTGTGTATTACTCACTAATAGTGACTCTTTAATCAATTAACTCACTGTGAGAATTTATAAATTTCCTGAAACAAATCATATGTTGTTGATATAACTTTTTAAATTATTAAATTGAGGATAGTAATTTCACCTACCATTTAAATTTATATAATAAGCATGATAGTAATATACCAACTACTATAGGCCAAGATGCAGAGGAAAGAGGAGAGGAAGGATAGGGAAGGGGGGAGAATGGGTGAAGGGAGGGTAATTGGTTGGACCACACCAATGGTACATTTGTACAATGGTACATGTCAAATCTACTAAGTGTAGAGTATAATTGTCTTAACACAATAATTAAGAAAGTGTGGGCAAGGCTATGTTAACCAGTTTGATGAAAGTATTTCAAATTGTGTATAAAACCTGCACATTTTATCCCCTAAATGCATTAATGTACACAGCTATGATGTAATAAAAAATATGCAAATGTTACCCAATTTTAAAGTATCTGTAAACCATAGATGCTGCATATGCTTGGTTGATTACGTATACTTTAAAATTAACTCATAGTGACTGGCAGCTCATTTATTACAATAGCTCACATCCAAAGCACATGTATACATATGTGTGTGGATATACACACACCCACATCTGTACATATATATGTAATACGTATACACATACACAGTTATACATATTTACATATATATTTACATAAACACATTTATACATATTTACATATATACACACAGACATATGTGCGTGTGTATATATATGCAAATGTATTATTCACACACATATAAACAATATAATGAGTGAATATTTCATGTTTATAAATTGCCAGCTTCTAATAAAATGGGTTGTTTCAGTTGATATTCGGGTGGACAAAATGTTCTCCCTGTTGATAGTCTTCATCAACAATTTTGATTTTAAAAGAAATGGAAAATATTTGTAACATCATTAGAAAGACCCACTTTTTTTTCTCTCTTAAAGTATACAGCCTTTTTGTCTAAAACAAATTCATTGGCAAAATTCTCTAATCTTGCCATTCTTTATTCTAGGGATAAGAAAACATTTCTTTAAGTATTTGAGGCATTGAAGTATGTATACGTTCTGTAGAAAGCATTAAAACTTACAGCTGTCATGCAAAAGTATCCAGAAATAATACACAGTGAGTGGTCTGGCTGTGTCTAAATTAAACTTTATTTACTAAAATAGGTGGCTGCCAACAATTTGCCATCAGACAAGCTAAAGCTTGCCAATTCTTGCTTTAGACCACAAAAGTATTTTTCTCCCTAAATGTGACAAATGCAATGTACACCGTAGAAATAAAATCAGGCTCATTCAGTCCTCGAGGTAGGGAAAATTATTACAAAAGTATATGAAATTATGTAAGAGAAAGATCATGACATGCCTGAAATCTTCATTCATTATAATGTACTTTAGACTTTTCATACTGTGAAAGTTGGAAACATGGCTTTTGTAATTCTCAGTGCCTAAAGGTATTATACAGAAATATAAGATAATTCTCAATAAAAGTTTTACATGATTTCAATGACAGAGTATAACATTGAGAGCAATATTAATTAAAATAAATGCTCAGTTCATTATAATATAAGGCCCATCAAAAGTTCATAACTTTCTCTTTAACTTATTTAATTTGAATCTGAAATTTCTACTTTGAATATGTATGCATGCACTGTGTGGATACTAAAAGGAGGAAAAAAGAGAAAAAGAAAAAATCGCCTTGTCTGGAATAATTGTAGCTCATATCAATTCTAAGAAATTGTGACATCAACTTTTCTGGAAAGACTTCCCTAGTCTTGTTTATTTTTCATTAAATGCTGATTTTCGAAAGAAGAGCTTACCAGCAGTAAAATTTAGACTATCTATATCTATATCTACATGAAATTCAGATAAAAATAACCTTGAGCCACCCTAGGTTGAACCATTCTTTCCAGAAAGATAAAAACATACTTTCAATTTTTTTTCTAGTACTGAATCATTACTGTATAAAAATGATTTTGAAAATCATATAGAATGCATATATTTTAGATGTGAGTGAATATTTTAAATATTTGAGTCACTGTCGCATTAATTTAAATTTACTGAAATGTGAACCAAGGGTAGTAATAACAACAATACCGGAAGATGAAAGCCCCTGGAAAAGTAATCAGCAATATAATATTCACCGTATTAATATATGGTTGTGATCCAGATTAAGTTGATTGTGAACATTTTCACATCCACTGTACATCTGTGTAGTTAGATGTTGATAAAGACAGATGGTGTGGTGAGTTAAAACTGCTAATGTAAAATATGCGATATGGAGTGTAGGAGTTGAAAGAACTCATCTGGGCCAGATCAAGATGCCGAGGTAATAATGCATATATCACACTATGTCAGAAATGGGTGCTAACATTTTTTTTTCCTAAATAAAGGATACTTACACACACTCTTATTCTGTGGAACTGTCTCCCTTAATAAAGATCTGGTATGTCAGTTTAAAGTCAGGGCATTTACATTGTGTTCACAGCCTAGAATGTCTAGAATGTCCTTATGTACTCTGAGAAAAATGACTAATGAAAAAAATCAAGGAGAAATAGGAAGGATGAGAAAGCAAAAAAAATAAAGAATAAGTAGAATTAAAAACAAAGGCAGAAAGGAAACTCCACTCTCTGCTTTTTGTTTTTCTTTTCTTAGATGCTCAGAAACTAGATACAGAAGTATCTTAAAGTAGTAGGAAATACGTTTCCTGATTGTGATTGGCTATTATATTCTCAAGATTTTATTGGCTATATTCTTACATTCAGGTGCTATGTAATAACAACACTTAAGATTTTTAGGTTATCAAACCTATCAGGAGATCACTCATCTATTTCAAGTACAAGAGATGAAATGGTTTGTATTTGCCTAAGGTATCATTATATCTGTGTAGATAATCTTCCAGATATAGAAAAAGCAATGAGCTGAGATGGTACACAAGATTCAGGCAATTATTTCCTGTAGAATGAGAACGTCCAATAATCTTCTCAGTCTAAATTCTGAAATCTTTTTGTTCTCACCCAGGCAAGAAAAAATAAAATGACAGCACTTTGGCACTGGGGAATCTTTTGCTTCATGATGGATATATTCTTTCTAGGAAGAAGAGGACGCCATTGGGCCTCATTTATAAAGTTGATGTAATAGTGGCATGAACTATCCTCAGAGATTTTCAATTGAGTGTTATTCCACCAATCACTTTCTCACAGCCTAATGGAGGGTCCCTGACATCAGCCTGATAAGTTGCCCTGTGCCAATTAAAAAGAGGCACTTTCCCTGTAATCCATTTAGTGGTAGTATTCTCCTTTACTAGATTCGATTCCATAAATGTGACAGGAATGATGAAATTTTATTTGTAAAATTTTTCACTTTAATTTTTGAAATTACATAGGCTCTAATTACATAGGGTTTCCACGTTGGGTCCAATGTCAGGGAGGACAGTTACTGATTTCTCTTGAAAGTCATTCTACATAGATATTATTGTAACAGACATATTGAAGGACTCAAACTTTCCGAGTAAAAATGAAATAACTGTGAAAAAATACATTTATAAAATATGTATTGATAACGTCACAACATTTATGTGCCTGTATACTTCACAACTGACGAGGCAGTGTGAACTCTGAAGTTATGTACTGTCCTCTACCCTATACCCCCGACGCCTCCCAACCCCTCTCAAATTGATAAATTTTGCAAAACTACCCTTTTAGCTAGAGAACATTTTCTACTTTAGTAAACAGATTTCAATCATAATGCAGGGTTTCTGAACATATATCAGCCTCTGCTTTGGATAGGTTTATTGTCAAGCTACCGAGTACAAATTTTAATGTTCTGTATTTAGTCCTATTAGAACTTCCTTTGAGATCTTTTATCTTCCAACATAGAGGAAATAATATTTTGGTGAACTTTTTATTGTGGGACTTCTTTGATAAATATATCCAGTTCTCATGATTGAGAAGGAGCAGAAAACACCAATTAAGAGTAACAGAGTTTAAATCTCATCTCCAACATTCACTAGCTGCATGGTCTAGGCAAATAATTTAATTATTCTATAATTCTGTGCCCTTGTTCTAATATTGTTATAAGTTTTTAATATAAATTAAATTATTTATAAAAGTTATAAAAACATTATCAGCACTCACTGTAAGTAATATAATAGCCATTATTATACATGTACATCAAACACACACACATACACACACACAACTTCATTTGAAATAAAGTCTAAGTTTAGTCATTATTTTTGTTAGAAAGCATTTAGTATGCTTCACCAATAACTAGGTATCAGGGATATTTAAATAAATGCAAAAATGCAAATGCTTTTCAAGAATTTATGGATAGCTCGGAAGACAGACACATATATGCAACAAATCATATCAATCAAAAAAGTACTAATGGGTAGAATCAACCCAAGTGCCCATCAACCCATGAATGAATTAATAAAATGTATTATATGCATACCATGGAATATTTAAAAAAGACGAAGAGTTTATAACTTTTGTAATAACCTGGATGAAATTGGAGAACATTCTCCCTAGCAATGAATCACAAGAATGAAAAGCAAGTATTCAATATTAATGCGAAGCCAGTATATGAACAAATATATGCCCACAGAAGATAAAAACTCAATTAAATTGAAGTTAGGGAAGAGGAGAGGCAGTTGTCATTGTTTGGTAGGTCTAGGCTGGGTTTGAACCTGCCAGCCCTGGAGTGAGTGGCTGGCACTGTGGCCACTGTGATACAGGTCCTGAGCCTCATTATGGGTGTTTTAGTATAAAAAAAAAAAAAAAAAGTACTAATAAGTGCTAACATTGTAAAGTGAAAAAAAAATTCATAATTGCTTTGCTCGTTACTCCTTCAAAATTTTAGATTAAAAATGCAGTTTTCTATAATTTATATCTCTTTCTGTAGATTTTGTTACCTAGCACACTGCTGCATTTGCCCAAGTAAACATAATCAAAGGAAATACTGGGAGGAATTATTCATTATCTTTTCCTAAGAAGCAAATTTTAGACACAAAAGTGCCCCCTAAAATTGTTCCTTTGTTTCCTAAGAAGCAAATTTTAGTCACAAAAGTGCCCCCTAAAATTGTCATACATAGAGAAAACGGGAATTGTACCTAAATATTCCTTTATTTTCAAGATATTAATTACAAAGATTTACAAAATATTTTCTATATGTTGCCACCTCTTTGTAAAATTTTGTAATGAATATTTTTTAAATAAAGGTACATTGAGCTACTATTTCCCATTTTCCATACTTTAGGGGAAGGGACTTTTTGGACACCCTGTAGAGAGCTGTGTTTTCTTCTTCAGCTCTTAATGATGAAGCCTCAGTTTAAATTCTATTCGGACCACATGGTTTGCTATGATCACCATCTTGGGCAAGAGAAATGTCAGGGTAGGATTGTTAAACAGAGTTAAGAACCTAAAAAGTAACAAAATAAGAATACAAACTCTAAGGATCATACTCTTAACTTCTGGGATGCTTTCTCAATAGGGAAGTGGAAAGTCATGGGTAACCTTGCCTCAATGTTTTATAATGCAGTTACTAAATCATGTTATTTTTGTTACATGCAATAAAACCATTTTATTGTGTTCTTTTTGTCTACACATTACCTGGGGGATTGATGTGACTTTAATATTTTGTTCCCTTAAACTAAATTTTAAATAAATACAAACACTTTACTGCATTAAATACTGCATTAATGTCCTTTTAAAAACACTGAGCTCAAAGTCACACAGGGCACAGACCCATATAATACCAGAGAGTTAAAAACTTTAGATTTAGTTTAAGGTGATCAACTCAAGTGTTAATTTAGAATGGTTACTTAGGTCAGAAATGTGAGGGTTTCCAAAGAATACTTTAGGTTCCAGTTAGGAAAAAATTTATCCAGAAAACTCCCTTATATATTTCTGTCTTTTTTCCCCCTCCTTGGATTATATCATGAATCAAAGGACATTTTCTTTTTCATTGGTGGCTTTCATAATAACTGTTCTCTATTTGTAGCAATATTAAAAAGCATTATGTAAAATATAGGTTTAAGAGTTATGAAATTTGGTAAATGTTAGCCTTAACCAAATCAAATGGATTTATTTAAGGAAGAGCAGAGTCTTTTAAAATGTTTATGTGCAACGTGATTTTCTGAACCATATGTAGAAAACAGATTTTGCAATTTTATTTGATAAATCACTCCCCTTGTGGTAGTTGATCTTTTAAACTATTATTTCATAGAAAAACTCTGGAAAGTGTTTTCTGAATGGGTTTGTTGGTTTTTATTCAAGGTCAATTTCTTTTTTACAGGAACTTTAGAGGACTTCTATATATTGTCATTATTTTACATGCATTAATTTGATTTAATCTGCAAAATGTGATGATATATTATCAGCCTCAGGTTTGTAAATGTAAAAAGATGTTTATTTCCTCATTTCAAGTTTTTCAATGCCACGAAATGCACCACTGCCTCTCTAGTTCCCCCCAACCTCCAAAAAGAAAACAGACAAGTTCTACAGCAAAACCAATTGAAAAAGTATTTTAGCAAAGCCAAAGTCTGAGCTCTGGGTGCAAACTATTGGCCGCTACAATACCTGTGGGATACTAACTTCAGGTTGAGAAAAAGTAAAGAGAAATAAGCATTAACTGCAAATAAGAAAGGAAGACATCCCACTCGTCATATGAAAATGTCAGTTGAAAACATTTGGCAAAATTAGTCCTTTTAATTTTGGGCATTGCTGTAGGTGTAATATCTTCCTGTGATTTAAATTTGTACCTCTCCTATTACCAATGATGCAAACACCTTTTCCTGTGCTTTTGTGCTTTCTCGTGTTTCAAAATGTTCATGTTTTATTGCCATCTGTCTACCTTCTTTAGGAAAGGGCTCAAATATTTGATACATTTTATTTCTATTCTTTTTTTATTTCTTTATTAAATCATAACTGTGTAGATTAATGCATGTATGGGGTATACTGTGCTGATTTGAAATACAATATGAAATACTTACATCTAACTGATTAACATAACTGTCTCTTTGCTTACTCATTTGTTGTGGCTAATACTATTTAATACATTTTAAAATTGATTTGGTTGTTTTCTTAAGTTTTGGGAGTTGTTTATATATTCCAGATAGAAATTTACTATAATATATATGGTTTGTAAATATTTTTTACCAGTCTGTGACTTGAATTTTTATTCTCTTAAGTCATTTATAGCTAGAAGATTTTAATTTGGATGAACATATTTATATGTTTTATTCTTTTGTGGATTGTTTATTTTTATATTGGTCTAATATTGTCAAACTTGTCTATTATCTTCATAACATTTATCTGAATTTTGTAGTCTACTCTACATAGTCTTATATATGAACACAGATAGTTTCGAATTGTGAGGAGAACTTATTTCTTTTTCTTGCTTTTAACACTCCCTATAATTTCCAGAGTAATGTCAAATAGAAGTGATAAAAGCCCAAAATTTCACCAATAGATGGTATTAGGGAAATTGCATTTGGTTTTCACCATTAAGTATGCTCAAACAGATCTCTCTTCATGAATTTAATAAACATATTTAATAAGTACCCTAACTATTCAGGACTTTTGTGTGCACCTTATAATTACTAAATGACCCTGTATTCCTGGTAATGTCCTTGGCTCTAAAACATACATCGTTTGATATTCACATAGCCACTCCACCTTTGTTTTATTTAGAGTTAGCATGTTAAAGCTTTTTACATTTAAATTTTTAAATTATTTTTAACAATCCCCAAATTTCTACTTTTTATTCAGTGTGTTTTGACCTTTTACATTTAGCATAACTATTGATAAATTTAGGGGGTTTAGAGCTATCAACTTTCTGTTTTTTCACGTTAGATGTTTTCTTTTTCTTATTCTTTTGAGTAATTATTTATGATTCTATTTTATCTTCTATATTGGCTTTTACCTCTATGAGTAAAAATATATTTTGACTTTGCTTTGGAAATATATTTTCGGTGGTTGTGTTTGAGTTCAACAGATTTCTCCTGAGTGTCCTCGTGTTGCCTTTAAAGAGAAGTCTGCTGTCGTCATTTCTTCCCCACTCTGCATGTGTCTTTCTGTTTCTGGCAACATTTCTCCTTATAAATAAATTTAGCTATTTGACTATGAAGTACCTCAGTATATTGCTTTTTCATGCTATTGTACTGGTTTTAATGGATTTTGGGGGCTTTTTGTCAGTTAATAGTTATTGCCAAAGTTAGAAAATTTCGACTATTATTCCCATACATACAGGGTGGCCATAAAGTTCATGTGCAATTTAAAATAGTTAAATTAAATTGCACACGAACTCTGTGGCCACCCTCTTGTTCTAACTTCCATTCTCACGTGTCTGTTAAGGTTTCTAGTTACCTGTATTAATCTGGCTGAGGTTTTCTCTCAGCTCACTGAGGGTTCTGTCAATTCCTTTATTTTCCTTTTCTCTTAATTTTATATGGTGGATAGTTTCTTCGGCTGTGTCCTCAAGTTCATATATCTTTTCTTCTCCAATGTGTAATATTCTGTTAATGTTTCATTGCAAACGTTGCATCTTTATCTCTAGAAGTTTGGGTTTAGCTTTTCTTGACTAGAAGTTATATCCTTGCATAATTAATTATTCCCTGAAGATTATCTGTGTATTTTGATGGTAGAAAATTGAGAGATGTAGAAACTGTTATTAACATGTTCTTTCAGAATTTATTCTTATATCTGTCTTCAAGGTAGAATAGAATAGAATTGTGTATCTTTGTAATTTATGTACTAGTTTCTTATGCTATGTACACATTTCAGAGTTCAAAGTCTGACTTGTTTTTCTTTTCCACAATCTCTTATAGCATACCTCAATATTTACATGCCCCAATATGAATTACTTCCAAATATCATCCTTACTTTCACCCTATACTTCATTGATGAGGTTATTCCTGCCAGTGGAACATTTGCCATCACAAAATGAGTGATTCAGAAAAATACTGCTTATCTAGAAATTAGCAAGCGCTTGACATTTATTTCTCATAAAATTCACACTGAAACACAGTTTGGGGTAAATTTTCTTTATTCCTTTCCTTCCCACTTTTTGTGTTTTTTTTTTTTTTTGAACACTTAGTCACAGTGATGTATGTAACAGCAAACCACATTTGATAGACTGTCTCTCTCAGTTTTGCTTTTAATTAAGCTTTTTTCATCTTTCAATTTAATTAAGTATGCTAGATAAGTATGTGTGTACATGCACATACACATACACACATATCATATACATATATATGCTTATAAATAATACCAATTAAAAAAATTAGAATACATGAGCTCTTGGTTTTGTTTTCTACCCCTAGGAAATATATCTTCTGATGAGCAAAAGTAGTTTTATATGTGTAAGGTAAAAAATTAATGGCTATGGTCAATGCAAATTTCCAAAATAGTTTACCTTTTCCAGCGCACAGTTATTTTCACAGCCATCTCAATTTAGAAATTTACGAGAAAAGCTCTAAATCAGATTAGCAAAATCTTGTCATAACTCACATTGCTAAATGAGGAAAGTATTTGCAGTTGTGTCTATGATTTTCTGCTCTGGTGACTAAAATTAGCTACAATTTACAAAATAGCATACTAGAGATTATTTAATCTATAATGTATCCTACAGCATTTATATGATCAAAATAAAATAAACTATTTCATTTTATTCTCATTATACAAGGTTATGTTCTTATTTCAACTAACCTGCCTATAATCTTTATATGCAAGGCATGCACACAGAAATAATTTCAAAAATATGTTCTATAAGATTTAAAAAAAACGGTTTATACTTTATATGAATGCCTAACTTTTTATATTTTTAAAACCAGAGTTCAATCTGTTTTAAAATTTTGAACCAGTTATCGATTATGTTTTAATAAATAAGTTGTTTAAACAAATGAATATACAACATAAATATCCTAGCAATATAACTAATAAGAACGAAGACATTTAACTTAAACTAACTCAATTGGTATTAAAAAAAAAAAACTGTTAAAACTAAAAAGGTTTGGGCTGGGTGCGGTGGCTCATGCCTGTAATTCCAGCTCTTCTGAGGCCAAGACCATTGAATTGCCTGAGCTCACAGGTTCAAGACCAGCCTGAACCAGAGAGAGACCCCCATCTCAACAAAATAGCTGGGCATTGAGGCATGCACCTGTCGTCCCAGCTACTTGGAAGGCTGAGGCAAGAGAATCACTTAAACCTGAGAGTTTGAGGCTGCTGTGAGCTGTGGTACCATGGCACTCTACCAAGGCTGACAAAGTGAGACTCTGTCTTAAAAAACAACAACAAAAACAAACAAAAAGAAAAAGCTAAAAAGGTGCTTTAAATTGGGTTTGTACTTCACTCACAGATGTTCATATACACACAAACACACACACTCATGCACACACACTCCTAGAATAGGAAGCTAAAACTATAAGGTAAAGTGATTAGGAAAGACTATATAAACAGCAAAGTGATGACATTTAATAATTATGGAGAATGGAAGTCATTAAAAGCTACCTGCAGGGAAGTAACTGCATTAAATCATATAGTCTTGGGGAATGTTTACCAATTTCGAATTTACTCAATCATTTCTCTGTAAGTTGTATAATAATTTCGTTTCTCTTGATGTATATAATCCTCCAAGATAAAAAGAAAAAAAAGAGAAAATGACAATAACAATCTTAATATAGTCACATGAAAGGCCTATACCTAGTTTTCAAGTTGTATTCAGGCAAATATATGTAGTATTTATTTTTTCAACCATTCAGTATGTGTTAGACACTGTCCTAGGCACTTCAAATTTAGCCAATATTAAAGAAATACTTTCTGCTTTCTAGGTATATTCAATCTAATGGAGGAATGAAGGTAAATAAGCAAGTAAGTGAAAGTGATATTTTCAGAGATAATACATATTACAACAGGATATAGGTAGTTAATAGCAAATGTCAAACTAGAATGATCTATCGGATAAATTATGAATAAATTTATTGAATAAAGTTTATAAAATAAATTATTATATTCTTGTTATAGTTATTCGATTTTTCTCTGCCTGATTTAGTTGTTCTTAACAAATTCTTGTTAACTAAAAAAGTTCAGTATAAGGTACTAATGCGCTACCTTTTCCATTAATTTAAATTTACAACGAATGTGTATATTTCTTTACCTTGTAATATTGTTGATTTTGGAAAGAAAACAAACTGGCAGAATAATTAAATATTTTTAATCAAATAATTTAAAATTCCCTCAAAGTACAGAAAGCATAGCTGGCTAAAATGTATTATGTTTCAGGTGGACAGGGCTCCTCTCTGTGCACTGACGTGCAATTCTTCTCAAGTATAGTTGTTGTTATAACTAAATTCACACCAAAGTCACTGCTTCAACTCTTTCACGTTCTATATTTAGGCAAACCTGAAGCTCCCCATTTTGTAAAATTAGTCACAAATTTGGTTATAAAGCTGGGAGTGGAGATCGGATTTACTGACCATTGATTGGGAGATGCCTTTTCTTACTCTAGTCTGTATTATAAATGACTGGAATCAATTAATTTACTTGTTAAGAATATGGTATTAATGAGGTGAAGTCATGGAATCAATATTCTTTGGTTCCGTTATATTTGCTTTAAAAACTTAACCTGACCACAGGATCTGCCCTTACCCAGAGGATGGTCTAAGCACACTGGTGATAACCCCCATCCAGGGAGGAAGGCATAAAGCAAGGTGGTAAGACTAGACAGAGGACTGCAAGAAAGCGGTCTGAGCTAAAGCAGGAAATTCCTACAAAAAGGTTCACAGAGTTTCTTTTAAGAAAAACACCTTTCCTTTTGCCAGTGCAAGGAAAATTAAACTCCAATCACATTGTATGTAGAATTTTTTTCTTCCCTTTAATGAGATAGATTCTGCTAAATCACCTAGAAAATGTGACCCTAGAATATTTTATCATTGTGTCTGTAGCAAACCATTGATAATCTTCCAATCACAGGAAGATTGGAAATACAGGAAAAAAACCAGTATTCTTACTGGCTCTTAAAATATACCTGCAGACAACCAGATTTTAATCTCTGATCCTTTATATTTATTAATATATTTTCTTCTCTCCCACCAAGCCTACACTTACAAGCATGTAAATATACTTATAAGTATAAATAAAGGGATAGATGTTTCCTGTACACAGATTTGTTTTGTGACATGAATTATAGAATATCTTCGTATTTTTTAAACTTTAATGTAATTATATTTTCATATTTTTCTCAGGGTTTTTTATTATTAGTCAAATTATTTTAGAGGGCTATTTATCTTAATTCTCTCAGAAGTTTACATCTTACGTTTTTTTCAAATAGACTTTATTTGTAGAGTAGTTTTGGGCTCACAGCAGAATTGAGCAAAATGTACAGTGATTTCCCATGTAGTCTTTGTCCATTTACATGTATACCCTCCCCCCAAATCAACATTTCCAACCAGAGTGGATCACTTGTTACAATTGTTGAAGCTACACTGACACATCATGCTCATCCAAAGTGCACAGTTTATAGAAGGGTTTACTCTTGGTGTTGTATATTCTGTGTGTTTGGCAAAAGATTTAATGACTTCTAACCATCATTAAGATACTATAAAGAGTAGTTTTACTGCCATAAAACTCCTTTTAAATTGCTTGATCATCCCCTTCTCTCCTATCAACTCTCGAAACTACTGATGTTTTTACTGTCTCTATAGATTTGCCTTTTCTAGAATGTCATATAGTTGGAAAAAATATAGTAAGATTGGATTTTTTCATGTAGAAATATGCATTTCAGTTTCCACTATGTTTTTTCATGATTTAATAGCTCATTTCTTTTTGCCTTGAAAAAACAGTTCAAAGTCTAGACGTAGCACAGCTCATTTATACATTCAGCTACTGAAGGATATCTTGGTTGCTTCCAAGTTTTTCCAATTATTAATAAAGATGCTGTATACATCTGTGTTGAGGGTTTTTTGGTATAAATATATCTTGCATTCATTTAGTAAATACCAAAGTGTGAGAGTGCTGGATCATATTGTAATAATATGCTCACATTTTAAGACATCACCAAAATGTCTTACACAATGTCTATAATATTTTGCCTTTCTTCTGCAAAGAATGAGTGTTTTTGTTTCCATATTCATGCCAGTATTTAATCACGTCAGGGTTCTGAATCTTTGCCATTCTAATACGTGTGTAGTGAAATCTCATTTTTTGTAATTTACATTTCACTAAGGACATGTGAGTAGAGCATCTTTTTATATGCTTATTTGCCATCTGTATATATTCACTTTTAATGTCAAAAGATTATTTTTATATGAATTTTTTAAAAAATTATAAATAATGGTAGCTATTCATAGGGTAAATAATGATATTTCAACATAAATAATGTATCGTGATTACATTGGTGCAATTAATGTATCCATCATTGCAAATATTTCTTATTTATTTGTGTTGTGTTCAATATCCTCCTTCTAGCTATTTGAAAAAAATATATGCTAACATTAGTCAACTTACCTCGAAACTTATTCCTCCAGCTAGTAAGGTTTTTTTTTGTTTGTTTGTTTTTTGTTTTTTAGAGACAGAGTCTCACTTTGTCACACTTGGTAGAGTGCTGTGGCTTCACAGCTCACAGCAACCTCCAGCTCTTGGGCTTAGGCGATTATCTTGCCTCAACCTCCTGAGGAGCTGGAACTATAGGAGCCTGCCACAATGCCCAGCTGTTTTTTTTGTTGCAGTTTGGCCAGGACTGGGTTTGAACCCGCCACCCTTGGTATATGGGGCTGGCACCCTACTCACTGAGCCACAGGCACTTCCCTAGTATGATTTTTTATCCTTTAACAAATCTCTGCCTTATGTGTATTTCTCCCCTCCCCTTCCACTGTCTAGGATCCTCTTTTCTATATTTTATCTATGAGGTCAACATATTTTAGCTTTCATGTATAACTGAGAACAGGTGGTGTTTAACTCTCTGGTTCTGCTTTATTTGATTTAACACATTGCCCTCTAGTTCCATCCACATTGCCAAGAATGAAAGGATTTCATTCCTTTTCATGGCTGAATAGTATTTCATTGTGCTTATATACTGCATTTTCTTTTCTTTTTTAAAATTTAATTTTGTATTAAAATATTAATGGGATACTAGTGTTTTTGTTACATAGGTGAATTGTATAATGTTGAAGTCAGGGCTTCTAGTGTGCCTGTCAAACAGAATAGTGTTCATTGTGCCCAACAGGTAAGTTTTGTTTCTTAATCTCACCTACCCTCCCTGCTTCCTGGGTTCAGATGTTCCCTACACATCTTTGTGCATGTGTGTACACATCATTTAGCTCCCAGTTGTTAATATGCTGGTTGTTTTACCATTTCTGCCATATTTCAGTTAATAGTCTCCAGTTTCATTCAAGTTGCTGCAAAAACACTATTTTATTCATTTTTATAGCTGAGAAATACTATACACATATATACATATACACACACAGACATTTTCTTTATTTGCAGGTTGATGGGAACTTAGGTTGATTCCATATCTTTGTAATTATAAATTGTGCTATAATAAACATTCAAGCACATGTGCATTTTTGATAAAACAACTTTTCCTTTGGGTGGATACCTAGTAGTTGGATTTCTGAATTTAATGGTAACTCTATTTTTACTTCTTTGAAGAATCTATTTTCCATAGAGGTTATACTGTTTGTGATCCTATTAACAGTGTTTAAGAATTTCCTTTTCAATGCATCCAAGCTAACGTTTATTATTCACCAAAATTTTAACTGGCCATCTGACAGAGGTAAAGTGGTATCTCATCGTGGGTTGAATTTGCATTTCCTTAATAATTAGTGATATCGAACATTTTTGCATATGTTGGTTGGCTATCTGTATATCCTCTTTGGAAAAAAGTCTGTTCTTTTCTTTCACATGTATTTTAAAAGGATATCACCAAGACAGTGATGTTTGTCCTCAGTCTGGCCAAAGTCAAAGTGAAGGAGAAAATACTACAACCTGTGAAACAAAAGCATAAAGGAAAACTCATAAGACTAGAAGCAGACTTCTCAGCAGAAACTGTACAAGTTAGAAGGCATTGGGGGTTCCATTTGTAGTCTTCCTAAACAGAATCATTGCCAGTCATAAATTCTGTATCCTGAAAAACAAAGTTTCGTACATAAAAGAAAATGAAGTCTTTTGTAGATAAGCAAACCCTAAGGGAATTTGTAACCACTACATCAGGGAGGACTATATGCTTACAATTGCTCTGTATGTGGAACAGAACAATAGGTACACACAAGTTCAAAAATACCCAAAAGTAGAAAGACTCCATTTTTATAAAATAGTATGCAAGGAAGAAAATGTAGTAAGTAGGAAGCAATCAACATTGTAAACAGAGTGGTGTCTCACATATTAATTCTAACACTGAATTTAAACAGTCCTAATGTTTCAATCAAAAATATAGATTGACTGAATAGATTAGAAAAATACAAGCCAAATGTTTGTTATCTTCAAGAAACCCATTTAGCTCACCAAGATTCTCATAGGCTACAGGTAAAGGGAGACGAAGGTACTACTGCATACAAAGGAAAGCAAAGCTGTCAGCAATAGCTAGTCTTAAATCAGGTAAAATAGACTTTCAATGCACAATTTTAAAATAAAAGAGAAAGAGGGTCATTGTATAGTGATAAGGGGAGAAATTCAACATGAAGATATAACAATCCTAAATGAATATATATTTAACACAGGAGCTCCTAATTTCAAAATGAAGATTCTCGTGGATAGAAGGAGGGAAGAAGGGAAGGGGGTGGGAGAAGGGAAGGCGGGAGGAGGATGAGAGTCAGTGTGTGAGCCACCATTTGGGAGCAAGACACGATTATAAGATGGAATTTACCTAACAAATGCAATCAATGTAATCTGGTTTCTTGCACTCTCATTCAATCTCCAACAATAAAAAGAAATTTAAAAAAAGTAAACAAGAGCATCATAACAGCCGGGGATCTCAATACTCCACTTACAAACCTGGATAGATCATTAAGATGGAATATTAACAGAGAAAAATTGGACTTAAATAAGGCTTTGTAGCATATGGACCTTACATTTACAGAACCTTCTACCCCCAAACTGCAGAATATAAAATTCTTCTCATCAGTACATGGGGACATTTTTAAAAACTGAGCTTATCTTAGGTCACAAAATAATTCTCATCAAATTAAAAATAAATCAAAATCATAGCAGGTATTTTCTCAGACCACAGTGGAATAAAACAGTTGAAAGAGGATTCTTGAAACTAAAAAAATACTTAGAAAATAAACAACTTGCTGATGAATGATCCTTGAATCAAAGACGAAGTTAAGACTTAAATCAAAATATTTCTTGAATTGAAGTACAATGACAGTACAAATAATAAAAATCATTAGGATATAGCAAAAACAGTGCAAAGAGGAAAATGTGTAGCCCTACATGCTCACATCATAAAGACAAGAAGAACACAAATTAATAACTAATGTCACACCTCAAGAAACTAGAAAAAGAAAATACTTGTAGTCACAGCTAGCAGAAGAAAAGGAATACTAAGAACAGAGCAATAGCCAGAAGACCAACAATCACATTATATCAAAGAAATCTGTACCAGAATGTTTATTGCAGCCCAATTCATAATTGCTAAATCATGGAAGAAGCCCAGATGCCCATCGATCCACGAATGGATTAATAAATTGTGGTACGTGTTTTATTTTATTTTGAACAGGGTCTCACTCTGTTGCCAGGTAGAGTACAGTAGCCTGATCACAACCTCAAATTCCCAGGCTCAAGTGACCCTCTCGCTT
>CAUYRH010041819.1:0-12454 GCA_963574655.1 Perodicticus potto | reverse complement strand
GGAAAGCAGATAAAGGAAACTGAGGAAGATACTACTTACAGAGAGAAACACAGAGGGTAAGAGTTAAGGTACTAGTGAGAAAGAAGGAAGACAGTAAAAGAGGAGAAAAGATAGCAATTAATCAATAAATTACATAAACAGGAATTATTGAGGGAAAAAAGTAGAGTCCTCCCCACTCCACTGCCTCCACACTCAGACTTTTCAAAGTAATACTGGAGGCATGAACTACAGATGCTTCAAAAAAGTCCAGGGACTCCATGACTAGTAGAGAACATGCTCTGGATGGTGGAGTGGCTGAGAAGAATTAATAAAGGAACTCTCCTACAAGCCATTGTTGCTCATGAGAGGACTATGCAGAGATCAGATTGTGTGGGTGAAGGTGAATATACCAGCCTCTTATAAAGTTATCGATCTATATAAACACATTAGTTACAAATGTTAATTTAATTCACAGTTAGGCAATGTGTGATTTTAAAAGTTTTCTTTTAACCAAAAAGCAACCATAAACACACAAAATCTTGCCTGTGCTTTAAATTTTCCATTGAGTGCTTGGAGAGAGACTAAATCATAAAAATAATTACCCAAAGAAGTTCTTGTCACATTGTAGCAACAACAAAGAAGATAAAGGTGTTACATAATACAGGTGACCATGAACTTCTTGTGCAATTTTAAATTGCACATTCCTTTAAATCGCACATGAACTTTATGGCCACTTATTTATATAAGAATTATTTTGAGTTGAAGACAATTGAGAAGAAGCAAATACAAGGAAAGCTCTCTGCCCTCCCCCTATTTGCCTAAAATTGGGTTATCTTCCCCTCTCTTCCAGGAAGTAGATGATTATATAAATATGTACACAAAGTCTAGACTGTCATCCAACCCGGCCCTAGAGGAATATATACAAATTCACCAAGTTTTTCCATGAATTTGCCTCCCCACAATTTGCCACCCTAGAAGCTCAAAGTCTTTTCCTTATTTTTGTTATTATCTACAAATGTGTTCTTCTTCTTTTTTTTTTTGTAGAGACAGAGCCTTACTTTGTCACCCTTGGTAGAGTGCAGTGCAGTCACAGCTCACAGCAACCTCCAGCTTCTGGGCTCAGGCGATTCTCTTGCCTCAGCCTCCCGAGTAGCTGGGACTACAGGCACCCGCCACAACGCCCGGCCATTTTTTGATGCAGTTTGGCCGGGGCCGGGTTTGAACCCGCCACCCTCGGTATATGGGGGCGGTGCCCTACTCGCTGAGCCACAGGCGCCGCCCAATGTGTTCTTCTTTTGTTACGAGGCTGTATGGGCTCCCGTTCTCACGACTCCATTAGTTGCCACTTCCTGAGTACTCCTGCGCGTGCGCTCTGTGTGTGCGTCAATCCGTTTCTGTTTGTTCTCTTCTTGCTCATCAGCCTTTTCTGAGTCTAATTTACAGGGTCCCAGACAAGGACCCTACACTGAGTAGAGGAAACACAAAACTTTTCCTTCCCTACAGAATAAAAAGGGCATTAATGATGGAGCGATCATTTCAGAAAATGTAGCTGATAGGAAAAGAAATATAAAGGAAGGGATGCGTGTGAGGATCGATTTGGAAGACAAATCCTCAGAAATCCTGACAAATCCTCCTTCAAAGTGGAGGTCAAGATGAGAAGGCCAAAGGCTTTCCAAGGCTTCAGTATGTTATTTACATGACTCATGTGCTATTGTCCTTATTTCCATCATTCTCATTGAAAAGCAATGTTTCTATAGAGGTCCCAGGTAGCCTACAGACATACACATGACAGACATCATTTGTTTCCAAATATTTAGGTAACTTGCCTTTATTTGTAAATGAAAGCCACTTTTCTTGGCTAAATGAGATGGATAGTAAAGAAGTAAGTTAGTAACATTGGATCATTAAAATTAACCCAAGTGAGCCCTCTGACTTCGAAGCTTGCCAAAATTGAGGGTGATTCTTTTAGGACTTGGTTTTGATTTATGTCCCTGGACATAAGCAATAATCCTGTATGAAGCAACATGTGTAAAGGTTATTTATCAAAAGCATTTTTGTAGTAGTAAAAAACTGAAAATAATGCAACTTTCCATCAATAGGAAACCAGTTCAATAAATCACTAGACACCCATTCTATAAAATACCATACAGATGTAAGAAAGCATAGCAAAGCTATGGATATGCTGAGAAAGATCTCCAAGATCTATCATTAAGTAAAAATTGCAAAATACAGAACAATTGATAGTGTGAGAAAAAGGGGGGAACAACAATGTATATTTGCGTTTACTTGATTGTGCATACAGGAAGGACACTCCTAGTTAAGAATATGTCACCTGCTGGTGACAGAGGAAAATAGGGTTGATAAGGGTAAAGGTGAACACAAAACTTTCCACCACACACCATTTTGGATCATATAATTATTGCAAGAATATTCCTTATTTAAAACTTTTTCAAAAAATGAGAAATAAGATGATGTAAAAAATGAAATACAAGCTTCTATACATGGAGACTATTTAAAGGAACTATATTTAAAACTTTTGTTGTTGGTATTTTACTGTCACTTGATTCTTAACCAAGAATATTACTAGTTAGTTACTGGGTTCAGTCCTTTACTGCTTTCAAATGTCCATTCACCTTTGAAAGGGTAGACACAGAAAGTTTTCTCATAAACTGAAGATTATTTCAGAGAGTGTTCTGACCTTAGTAACTATTTCTCCTACAACAGAAAAATTGTGTCTGTGGTGAGATCTAATTTTAACTCCCCTCAAGCATTTCAGGTGGTTCAACTGAAAGGTCCTCTTTGCTCTCTCTCTCTCTTTTTTTTTTTTTCAGATCAATATATAGATACAAACGATCAAGTTATATTGTTTGTGTTTGTTAGATAAAGGTCCAAGTTGTAACTGAGCTCTTCACCCAGGAGGTGTGCCATATACCCCTACATTGCACCGTTGCACTGTTAGGGGAAAGCTTACCAAACCTTCTCCCTCCTGACCTCTCTCACCTTCCCTCCACCCTCGCTCCTCTACATGAGGTTAATTGTGTGCATGTCTTTTTCTTGTATGAGTGCTCTTGTGATACTTTACTTAGGAGGATGTTCTCCAAACTTTTTGCTCTTGAATAGCAGTATAGAGCACGTACACACACACACACGACTCTCTTCCAAAGGAAATTCTCAAAAAACTTTACAACTGGTATATGTTCCATTTGTTGTAATATGTGACATTTGTTTTTAAGAGGAAAGCATGCATACATGTATTTTGACTTATTCGTCACAGTTTTCTTAATTTCAAATTTTTCTCTAATAGAGAAAAAAATTCCGTCATTGATCATGTAGTGTTATGGCAGCATTTTAGACTCTTTGTGGGAATTTGATCAAGGTCTTTCCAAACATCACTCCACTTCCCTTTGTTCCTTCTCTCAACACTTCTCCTCAGAGATCTTTGTTTATACATTTTTAAACAGGTATTATTCTGAAAAGTATAAGCTCTTTGCTTATCCTAAAAGAAATAATTTGAATGGTTCTCACTTGGCATCTACCCATTTTTAGAGCAAATTTGTCTATTAAGTGACTTCCTTCCTTTGTTAACATTGATCCAGCCAGAAACTTTCAGGACCTTATAATTTAAATTGCTTAGGCTGATTTCAAGGCTATTTCACATATTTTTTGGGTAAAAATGAATTGGAACTTACGTATACTATGTAAGGCAATTAGTTTTCTGCAGTTGCAAGCAACAAAAAAACCTAACTAGGGCGGTGCTTGTGGCTCAGTGAGTAGGGCGCCAGCCCCATGTGCTGGAGGTGGCGGGTTCAAACCTAGGCCCAGCCAAAAACTGCAAAAAAAAAAACCTAACTAAATTGGTTTACATAATAAAACGAATATACTGATTGACTTCAATAAAAACGTTGGCTGTAAAGATGACTACAGCCATGAACCAAGGGTTTATGACATCATCATAGTTCCATCTCTGTTTGTCTATGATTTTTCTGATTCTGCTTTGTTCTTACGTCAGCTTTGTCATTTGGCTGACTTTATGCAGCAAAAGTGGCTGCAGCAGTTCCAGCATCACATCCACACATTACATTTAGGTCAAGTTACACTGCAGAAAAGCAACTCCCACTTCTCAAGGACTTTTAACAACAAAAAATGATTTTCAGTTCACTGTACATGTCCACTGCAGTCATCCGTGACTCTGTGTCATGTGGTCTTTGTGTCTCAGGACTCAGGCAGATGGAGCAGCCCGGAAGTCATTGCCAGCACTCTGGCTGAGGGGAGCAAAAGGACATGAAGGAAATGCATGATGGTCGTTAAGGCTCCTCCTCAGACATGGCCTGAATCACTGCCTTGTGCTTGTCATTGGCCAAAGTAAGTTACACAGACAAATCTGAAGTCAATTGGACCTTGGAAAAATAATCCTAATACTATTCAAATGAGTAGAAAGCCATTTTTGCCCCAGCATTTCAAAGTAAGTCTTAGAAGTTTCCATGTTCCATTGTTGAATTAATCATTGTAGCCAGAGGAACAAAAAGCTCTGGTTGACTTAGCCTGAGTCACATGATCCACTTTTGATACTGGGATTCCTAGTCCCACAGGATGACTCAAAGAAAATGGAAGGTCTTTGGGGCAAGACAGGAGAAAAGGTCGCTGAGAAGAAGACCCAGCATTTAATACAATATGATTATATTTAAAAGTATTTACAGAAGAATTATTGACAGACAAATTAATGATTGCTAAAAGTTTAAACAGAGGGGATTTATGCAATACATCACTCTAAATCCGAAGCTGTTAGCGAATTACAGCAGTCAAGCATGCTTTCTTTAAACAACAACAACAAAATGCCACTAAATATTCTAGTGTTTCAGCTTCTCCTTCCTAACCTAAAAAAATAAGAACTTTGCTACTCATAATGACACTTCATCAAAAAGAGGACACAAAACTCACATTCTCTTCAAAACTGAGATTGGGGACCAGTGAGAATAAGAAGCGAGAGATTTCTTTACCATTGATAACACACACTAATGAAAACACAAAACACATAAACTATAAGCCTACTGTTAACTTATTCCTACATATCTCTCACAAAGCAACTTCCCCTAGAGAAGGTCATCCGTCAATCCTACTATGTATAAGATTTGGTCTTAAGACAAGCCTACTCACCTGTAATTAATATTTTATAGATACTGCTTGAAGATTGTTAAATAAAGTATAGAACCTTAAGGCTTCAGAATGGTTTGTCAGTTAATTATACATGGATATTTAACTTCAACAAGGAGTCAGGCTAATGTGATTTTATGTTAATTGCTATTTTAAAATTGGCCCACTGTGTGTGTGTGTATGAATCAATGGTTCTTGCATTCTTATTTTGTAGCAAATACAACTATACAGCCCCCTGACATCGCATGGAGTCAAGGTACAAATGGATAGCAAAATCCAAGGAGAAATCATAATTAAAGATCCATTCGCTCTGTGACCTGCAATCCTGATTGTATTAATATAAAACTTTGTCTACCCATCCCCACAGAGCTGAATGTTCCCAAAGAAAATTCCCGTTTAGGACCAGGTATGCTAGATGATTAAAATGTGAATATCAAAGCAAATGAATTGCAATGTCAGTTATATAATAAGGGCCCTGTCACCTTGAGAGCCTCTCTTCCCACAGGAACACAAAGCAGAGAAATCAGCGGCTTTGGTAGCTGTGGCAACCACACGCCAAGCCTATAGAGCAACTGTTCCCAGCGCAGGTTTCATGCCCCTCCGGCGCTTTGTAGATTCTGCTAATGTTAAGGCCTCTCAGGTTCTCGACTTGGTGAATTCGCCCAGCAGGGAAAATTAGAGCTGGGATCAGGAAACAAAAGAAGGCTTGCTTTTTGTCTGACAAAAGTAGGAAAACACCCTTCAGTTGAAGCAGAAATGCTCTTAATGGCCATCCACAGCAGCACCACAAATTTTAGCAAACATTTTTCATGTATATTCTTTGTTTACAGCCTAAGAATACAAATCCAGCTTCCTTGATTTAACTAAGTTGCTCACAAAGCTTACAAATTTAAGATGAGCATAAAAAAGTCAGATTTGTATGCTACGCCAATGAGTGGTTAGTGGACATTTGTTGAATATTCCAATGAAGTAGCGTAGCATCAAAATCCAGATCAACCTATGGTAACTATTTTGTTCAACAGAACAAACATTATGTTTCTAAATAAACATGTTTTGCATTTATTTTTATCTTTTGTATATTTACAAAAAAAAATTTTTTTGCCTATTTTGAAAAAGTAATAGAGTACAAGAAAAAATAAAAAGGAAATACTCTTCTTCACCTAAGGGGTAGGTACATCCAAATTTTTCAAAAGTTTCTAATTTTCTATTTCACCATTGCTCACAAAAGCAAATCAGATACTTGCTAAGTCTCTGCAGCTACAAGGAAACAGAAGCCTCACATTTGTACATTTGACATCTGCAGGGAGGTGTGCCACAGTAACCATCTTTCCTTTCTCCTTACTACCATAATCCCTAGTTTGGGGGACCAGTGATGTGAATTGGCCAGCTTTCTTTGCAGAAAATGGATGACCCCTCACTGGGCAGCACTTCCAGGAAAGCTTTTTTATTTTTTTTTTGGAGTCTCACTTTGTCACCCTCAGTAGAGTGCCGTGGCATCATAGCTCACAGCCTCAAACTATTGGGCTCAAGTGATCCTCTTGCCTCAGCCTCCCAAGTAGCTAGAACTACCACAACTCCCAGCTATTTTTTAGGAACAAGGTCTTACTCTAGCTCAGGCTGGTCTTGAACTTCTGTTATGCCATAAGAAAAAACCTAGATGACCTTGGCCATGGCAATACATTTTTAGCTACAAAGTGAAAGAAAGGATTGATAGGTTGGATTGATAAATTCATCAAAATTAATAAGTTTTCTCCTCTATGAAAGATAATGTCAAGACAATAAGAAGATAAGGCACATACCAAGAGAAAATAATCTGAAAAAGACACCCTGATAAAGGACTATTACTCAAAATATACAGAAACCTAAAATTCAGCACATACTACCTGATTAAAACAATGGACCAAAGACCTTAATGAACACCTTGCCCAAGAAAATATAAAGATGCGAATAAGCATATGAAAAGAAGCTCCCCATCATGTGTAATCAGGGAAATACTAATTAAAATAACAGCGAGATACCACTACGGGCCTATTAAAATGATTAAAATCTGGAACCCTGATAATACCAAACACTGGCAAGAAGATGGAGCAAGAAGAAGCCCATTCATTGCTGGTAAATGGCACTTTCATTCAAAATGCTACAGTCTTTGTAAGTCAGTTTGGGAGTTTCTTAAAATGCTAAACATACTCTTTTCCATATGACCCAGCAATCCCTCTCCTTGCTATTTATCCAAAGGAGTTTAAAACTGATGTCTACAGAAAAACCTTGCACACAGATGTTTATAGTACCTTTATTCATAATTGCTAAAATTTGATGCAAGTAAGATGCCCTTCTCTAGGTAAATGGATCAGTAAACTGAGGTACATTCAGAAAAGGGAATATTAATCAATGCAAAAAAGAAATGAGCTATCAAGCCACGAAAAGGCATGGTGGAAACTTAAATGCACACTGTTAAGTAAAAGACAGTATCTGAAAAGGCCGTGTGGTTCTGATAATATGACATTCTGGAAAAAGCACAACTATGAAGATAGTAGAATGATCAGTGTTGTCAGAGGTTGGAGGAAGGGAAGGATGACCAGCAGAGCACAGAAGATTTTTAAGGCAGTGAAAATACTCTGTATGACAGTATAATGGTGGATCCATGTCACTATACATTCTCCAAACCCACAGAGGATACAGAAACAAGATTGAACCCTAATTAAACTGTAGACTTGTGGGTGATAATGATCTGTCAATGTACATTCATCAATTGTAACATACCACTTGTTTAGGATGTTGCTTATGGGGGCTACACATGTCAAGAGAAGGTGTACATGGGAAATCTCTGTACCTTTCTCCTGATCCTAAAACTGTTCTGCAAAAACATAAAAAATGTAATAAAAAGTAATTAATTCCTTTTCCTTCCTGGGACAAACTAGCAACATTTCAAATCATGAAGCAGAGTATAGACCCTGAGGATCGCAGAATGGGGAGCCACAAGTAGCCACAATGGCATCAGCAAATCCCCTACCATCTGTCATCTTTTTATATGGAGGGAAAATGCACATCATGTTCAAGGTACTATATTCAGGTCTCTTACAAGTGCACAAACGTCCAAAATAACCATAGAAAGTAGAAAGAGTTTAAGTCTATTACAGACTCTTATTGCTTTTAAAATTGAGATGGGGAAGGTTATGGAACAAAGATTTAATCATCACAGAAGAATTTATGAAGGAGACATGAGCAGGCTAAAACTTGAACAGATGTGGGATTTACCTTAATAAAAAGTAAGAGAATACAGATGAAGGTGCTAAATGGATAGTATTGCTCAGGGAGAAAATGTAGGCCCTGGAGAAAATAAAGGTGTCAGGATATGGTATAAAGAGATTGGGTAAAATCAGTGGTGTCACAGGAATTAGGCAGAGCTCACCTAGAACTTACGGAGAGATAGATAAAATAAAGAGAGGGAAACTTCAGCAAGCTGCATTTCCAAAAATGAAATGAATCAAATTTGGTTGAAATATGACCAAATGGAAGAAAAGGTCAAAACAGACACAGAACTGTGCATTCTGTACTCCCAGAGTTCAAAGCACTGAGATTCACACTGATGCTAATAAAAGTAAAGAATTCATTTGCAAATAAAATGAATGGCAATTAGAGATTGAACCTCAAGTGGTCTAGTTTTCAGTACCTTGCAAAAGACAGAATTTGGGGAGGGTCTCTGGGGCAGATCAAGAGGAACTGATGGAGTGATTCTAATATGTATCAAAGGATTGCCATGGGTCTGCACTTTTGGGTCCTTCTACCGGAGAGGGTCTTCCTGGACTACTGGCCAGTTAACTGAGACATAGCTGTGTATCTATTCCACCTGGTCCACTCCTCAGCACTGTTGCCTGCAAGGAGGTGGCCTGCTCATATTATTCCCCAGGAGAACCAAGCCTACCTAGAGGAAGGAGAAGAACAAGTAGTCAAAACTATGGTTATGATAATCATGTTTAATCTACTGAAATGAGCAAACAAGAAACTAGTGTGAAAAAGAACAAAAATCAAAGTATGTCAAGCATTTAGTTTTACCACTATATAGATATTACATAAATGCTGAGGTACCTAAAAAGTTAGAATAATCTTAAGACCTGCTCTCTTCTTACATAATTGAATTATAATTGTTTATAATACCCATCATCAACAGAATAGCTAGGCATTAGTTAAAATGAGGATTTCCATAAATATGTACCAGTGTAAAGAGTTTGCAGGCCCCAAACCTAAAGATTTTGAGGTTGGGCAAATATGTGTAAAAGAAATCCAAGAATCATAACTGCACATTAGTAGGTATAAAGAAGATTATTGTTAACTATTGAAATAAGAAAAATTAAAAAAATAAATTATTAGCTTCTGTTTTCTCTGAAATTTTCACAGAAATCCCTACTCTCTGTTTTATGCTATTAGTATTCTTTTTCTCCCTCTTTTTAAAACTCTTCTCTAAATCACATTTTCAAGTTTTGCTAGAGTAAGTATCAAGGAAAGTTCTAGTTTGATAAGCAATGTTTTCTGTGAATAGCTTCAGCTCAGATCATCTGCCTATCTAAAATATTTACTGCATGAGAGAGGCAACATTTAGGCAAATTGTATAAACTTGTGGCATAATAACTATACACCTTTCCATTCTCAAATAAAAATTTTATTAAACACAAAACATTATAAAGTGGGATATTATGAAGTATGTACAGAATCCAGATGTTCTACGTGTATGTGTATGCACACGTGTGTATGAGGAAAATGACTCAGAAACTAGATAACTAATTATTCTTTTTTTTTTTTTTTGCATTTGTTAGTTAAAGGCCCTCTTATAATTGTGTCCTGTCCCTCAGAGGTGTACCATACACTGTGACCCCTCATCCCTCTCTTTTTTCCCCTCTCCCTGCTCCCTCATTCCCCCACCCCCCAATTATTTTTATAACAGTAGAATTCAATGCCTATTTGCAAATTCTTCAGTCTGGGTCATATCTGTGTAAAAGACTCAATGTAAATTGATCCCTATGTTTCTTTGCTTTCAGTGTCTTCTCACATTTCAGTCACTGAAGAAATGACTAGTAAAACTCCTCTTCCAGATGGCCCATCTGGGTTGGGTCAAACCTCTAGCAGTCAAACATTAATTCCCCAAAGGCAATATGCAAATAAAAGAGAGTGTATATGGAAAGTCAAAGCCACTGCAAGAAATTCCAGTACCTTTTTTTTTTCCTGGACTATGCCAAGCAAATCACTCTAAAAATACTCTTCTCCTTCAAAATTGGACCACTATTAATGAATGAGCATCAGAAATCTAAACAATGACTCTTAGAAATGTATATTCATGCTAACTCCCCACTTTCAAATGCAATTTTGAAAAACATGTAGATACACAGCATTTATAAAGAAATAATTCTGAAATAATCAAGAAAAAATTTAAGATAGAAACAAAGATTTGGAAAACAGGAAAAAAATTAACCAAAGCAACATTGGAACTTTATTGATATTCAGCCTTTATTTTTAATTTTTTTTACATATGTAATACATTTGCATAGTTCAACATCTTTTAAAAAATGTTAAAATGCTGACGCTGAAACATCTCACCCCTTTCTACCTCCTGTTTTCCATCTGCTCAGGATCTCTAGGTGATTTCCATCCATTTCTCCTCTAGTTCCAGTGAAATCCTCTCAGATTAATGGGCAAAACAGAAAGTAAAAAAACAGATGTATGTGTGGAAACATGCACACATATAGAAATGTAATACACAATATATACAACTTTTCATATGGAGGAAGGATTATTTGATTATTCAGTGAAAATTGAACTAAATGTCTACACATACAGGAGAAAAAAGTTACTCTTATTGTACAACATGGAAATGCTGATGAATGAATATATTGCACATGAATTAAAGCTAAAACCTTAAAACAACAAAATTAGTAGGAGTAAAATAGTATTTTTTTTATCATCACTCTGGGGTTAGCAAGAATATTGAGAAAAAAAACAAGAAACACAGAAGACAAGACCACCCAAACTGACTACTGACTACTCTGTCCACGTGGAAGTGAACACATTTAAAATGATGTTCAGTCTTCCTAGGTATCAGAAAAATGTATATTAAAACTAACAAGATACAAATTATTTGCTCTTTAGATTGATAAACCCTAATGAGATTGATATCATTGACATCAAGTCATAGAAATAGACTGAGGAAATCTTTGACTGCCAGACAGTTAAGTTCACTAACTCATCCTAGTAAAAGTGGTATGTATCTTGTTGCAGAATATCACAGTGGTCACCAGATAGTCAAGTGGAGTATTTCAAAAGCAATCATAGTGATATTCAGCAATGAGATATGTAGCACTTCTTCTAGGATGAATTCACATAAACTTAATTGTCTAACCTCACACCTTACAGGATAAATGATATATACACATATATGTTAAGGTGGAGAAAATTTGTATCTTCCAGAATTCCAAAGGAGCTAAGAAGACAGATCAAGTGGAAAGGACCATCCCTGTTCTCATTACACCATACCCCATCTACCCTCACAGCCCAAAAGAAGCAGTTGGCTTGAGAGCCTGACTACATTTTGTTTTTAAATTTCAAAACATTAAGGGGGGTACAAATGTTTTAAGTTACACGGATGATTTTGGTAATGCTTGAGTCCTGGCTGCAGGTGTGCCCATTACCCAAGTGGTGTTCACAGTATCCATTAAGTTGGCTTACTGTTCTCCCTTCCTCATCTCTCTATCCTGGTTGTTTTTCACTGAGTTTTACTTCCCTCTGTGCACTTGTGTACTCATTGGTTAGTTCCAATTTAATAGTGAGTACATGTGGTGTTTGCTTTTCCACTCTTCACTTAGGAGAATGGTCTTCATTTCATCCAGATTGTTGCAAACAGAATCAATTTACTATTTTTATGACTGAATAGTACTCCATTGTATATGTATACCACAATTTGTTAATCCACTCAAGAATTTATGGGAAATTGGGTTGGTTCCACATCTTTGCAATTTTGAATGGAACTATACTTTTCAAATGACTTCCAGATCATGAGGAGCATCAGGCTGAAGGCTGCTGGTCTTTGGCAAGTGATAGTGCTGGAGAAATGGAACTACTGAGACACCAGAAAGCCAAGTGAGGAATAAGGAAATATGGTATCATTTATTGGGACTTATTTCTTTTTTTCAGAGAGGTTTTAAAACTCAGGAATCTGTTATATTTTTGGATGCAAATACTAAAGAGGGAATAAGCTTTGCACACAGATAAAGCTTTGTGAAGAAGATAAAGGGCTAATTCATGGGCAAGCTTTGAACTGTCACAGAATCCGGGATTG